>JAJGOT010000021.1:252500-350000 GCA_022457155.1 Cladopsammia gracilis
ATAGAACCAGAACCTATGCCCTTCATTTTTCATGGTCATGGCTAGCGGAATGTTCCGCGGGCGCGCGTGTGCCCTCCGTCCGCTGTCGCACAGGACCGGACTACTGCGCAGGATTAGCTCGCGGGCGCGTATGACGTCGCAAAACATGCGCGTACGACGTCATGTTGAAACCAAAGCGAGGCTTTGTTTTTCGCGCGGTTACACGGCCAAATGTCACGTCAGCTAGAAAAACACTTTGATGTTTTGCTGTGAATTTACTAAGCGGAGAAAAACGTTTAAATTAAAGGCGTTATTTCCCTGAATATTTCGCGGTTTGCTACTCAGGACAAGGAAGTTAATTAAGGGATACTTAGAAGCCGCTTTAGTGGAAAAAGACGAGCTTTCATGGATAAAATCTTGCTTCGAGGAACTTCGTGTATTACGTTTTTATCACATGCGGGAGACTGGTTTGTTTTCTACGGATTTCAGAACCAGAAGCGGAGATTTGAATTTCCAAGCAAGCGAGGGACATAAAGGTAAAACAGATTACAGTTTTCGATGAGAATTTATGTTGATATCAATCTGCGAGTGTCTTTTTATTGGTGTTATTGTTAGTTTTGGAGAATTGATTTTAAAACGTGCTTAAATTCAGTTGTATCGATCTCTTGAATTTCATCGAAGAAAGCTTGAACTCTATGAGCTATAATTAAATGGTACGCGTTTTGCTTTTAAACGTAAACTAATGGAGATTTGAATAAATTTTTTCGAAAGAAGATTGTGTTGTCCATTTTTATGTGTTTGTTCATTCATTAGATAGTTTGAAAAGCGATTTTATGTAAACAAAACAAGACTTTGATTTTATAGTACAGTTCTATCTTCACTCGCATCCCCATATGCAAATATGTTTGTGTATTTTTGCAATTTTTGATTTTCAAATCAGTTTCTCGGGCAATTTTTGACAAACAAAAACTGTATTTTATTCGGAAACTAGTGGTACTAGTTATTCTAGAAAGAGAAAAGTTGTTTTTGTGAACTTTTGTACGGTCTATAAAAATGTACTGTGCAGACGGTCGCGTAATACTGTTTTTGAGAATTGCTAAAATTGAAAATAGCCCGTTCGTCAATCTTAATTCTTGTGCTTCCATCCTTTCACCTTAGTTAAGTTTCACCTTAGTTAAGCTTGTTCAAAGTGCGACGCTGTTAGGCTTGGGCTATCTATATATATTAGCATTTTTGTTCCTGGACTGCCGAATTCTTGAGACACCTGGCCCGGCGTGCAAAGTTGATCACCTAAGTGTTGGGTAAAAGTGTTTGCATACCTTCACAGCTTCCAGGATGTTGCACTGTGAAGTTCTGGCGTAGCAGACACATGTCTTGTTCAAAGAGGCACTTGTTGTCATACGTCGTACCGTTTGAAGAGCACAAAGGTTCCTGGTAGGATGGACAACTGTCTATGCACACACAGCGTGCATCATAAGGCCCAAAAGCTTTGCATAGACCGTAATCACAGGTCACATCCAAACAAGGATCCAAGTCTATGATTGTTTTGAACAAAAAGAAACGCACAATCATGATTTAAAAACACAGGTAGCCCAAACTCGCAAGCCCAAAACACAGGTAGCCCAATTTTGATAAAACTTGACGTTTCGTATGCTACTACAAAAGTGACCGCTAGTGTAAAAACTGCCATTGCTGACCATGTCAACACCACTGGACACAACATCAAGTGGGATTATTTTGATACCTTAGCGTCGGGCAAAACTGATTTCCACTGTAAAATCAAAGAAACATTGTTTATACAAGAACTGAAGCCAACTTTTAATGCAAACGTCAGTAGCGAGAAGCTGATGCTTTATTAATTAGCTGTTTCTTTTTATAGATCAACTGTTAAGTTTTGTACTTAATCTCGTTCCCAGTCCCTTTTTACTACTATATAGGTATAGTTTTTATACTTACGGTCACTTTTGAAAATGTATGTAGTAGCATACGAAACGTCAAGTTTTATCAAAAATGAATAAGTTCAATATGTTTATCACCGCGGTTTGTGTTCTATTTCTCATCAAGCTACGATGGCCCAAGAACAAAAGTCTTTACGATACAGGTAGCCCAAGCCTGTGGACTACCGTAAGCCTCTTAGTAATAGTACTTGCCATATAAAATAAATTTCTCTTTTGAGCTCACCTTTACCCGGGGGGTGGGGAACACCTATATGAAAATGACGGGGGTGCTCGTTGTACCTTTAAGGGGTGAAAATGACCATGGTTAGAATTATCGTGGTATCGTTAAGGATATTGAGCCGAAAGAATATGACAGAATATTTTGAAATGTTCGGCCTTTCTATCATGCAGTCGTCGTTTCGTTTCACCAGTGTTAAAGGCATCACAGTTGCTGGGACTGTGATGCCTTTTGCATTGGTAAAACGAAACTACGACTGCATGACAGAATATGTCTTGGTATCTCTTACAGCCATGCTCCGTCACGCGTGACCAGTATTTTTGAAAATTTGAAGGGGATGCACAATATGCGAGCCAGCGAGCCAGCGAGTCATGCGAGCCATGGCTGCGAGCCAGCGAGTCATGCGAGGCATTCGTGCGAGGCACGCGAAAACACAAATACTCGTTCCCAGTCCTGTTGTTGCCCACTTGTTCACTGTTCGCACGAGAAAGCGTGCTTTCAGTACATTGCAACTTGAAAACTCTTGCCAGTTTTTTTCAAGTTCTCATATGTCGGTTGATTATGGTTTGTTGTCCCTTCAAGGAATCATATTATGTTTTCTTGTGGGTGTTCCAAGAGCATTTCATAAATGAGGAAATGTTCCATTTCGAACACAAGCAACAAAATCCCCGTGACATGGCTCCTTTTAGATTTATTTTCCACACGTATCCGGATATTTTTGAATCCGCAACTTTTTTGTTGTGGATTGGCCTTCCGTCCACACGTATCCGGCGAATTCGGCTCACGAATCCGCAACTTTTTGAATTCGCTCTCCAGAGTGGAAATTTTTGAATACGCTACGAGTACGGCATCGTGTGGACGGTCGAATCCGGATATTTTTTAATACGCTGACGTAACAGTATCAGACCCAGTCTTTAACCGCGCGAATATTCAACATGGCTGACCAAAATGTTATCGCTTCACTTCTACATGGACTTATTTCTAGTCTAATAACGTGTTTACAGTTGAACTTTGATTTGAACATGCTGAACTTGGCCTTTTCGTATGCTTTTTTGACAACATTTAAAGAGGAGCCCTGGCTGCTAGAGCGAATCCGGATAAGTGTGGACGGGCAAATACGATTCGAATACGCTACGTGTGGACGCGAATATTTTCTAATCCGCAACAAAAAAGTTGCGGATTCAAAAATATCCGGATACGTGTGGACGGGGCCTTAACCTAGCGGTGAAGTAAAAACGAGCTCAGTGATCCCCATTTTTTGATTATCGAATTGTACTCGGCATGTTGAGATAAAAAGTTTTTGCAAAGTGACAAAAACTAGGGTGCCACCTGAAATTTTCAAAAATTTAAAGTGGCATTAAGCTAAAATTAAGGGGATCTACGCAGCTCTTAGAATGAGTTGTTTTATTGGCTCATCAAACAATGGATGAATGACCTAAACAATGCCCCTATCTCTAAAAACAATAGCAGCTGTCTTTTACAAGGCCAATGGAAATAGAGGCTTTTGAGAGCTGCGTGCTATCTGAATAGCTTGACCGTTTTAGCAGGAGAATGAATGTCCGCGTGGTCAGCGCGAGTGCGGCTACAAACTAGAATGTGCCGTTACAAAAGCTCGGATCTATCAGGGAAAGTAAATGAATTTCACGCTAGCAGCAACAAGAAAACCTTACCGTTCGTTTTACTCTGTCATCGACTGTCAAGTCAAAAAATTGAAGCAGGGTCTCATCTGCGGGAAATCATGAAACTATTAATTCACTAATTTCATAATTTTTCCAAAGCAACAGTTTTTCAAGCTTTTCTGTGTACGTGCATTGTGTATTGCGTGCCGCGTTGCTTTTGTTTTGTTTTTCGCAACCTCCAAGGCGTTATTTAACGTGGCTTGCATGGCTCGCAACCATGGCTCGTGTGACTCACTGGCTCGCAGCCATGGCTCGCTGGCTCGCAGCATCCTAGGTACTTGGTGTATCCCTGATCATAATGTATGGTACTTCATGTATCCCTTATTGTAATGTATTTACATATATTGCAGTGTAATTTAGGGTCGGATTATAGTATTTAGGGTTGAAGCACTGATTTTAGGATTAAGGTTTAAGCACTGATTCCAGTATTTCCAGTGTATCGAAAGGGTTAGTTCTTATATATGGTCTGGGCTAGCAGCATATTATCTTATATCCCTTAAAAATTACAGTTTCCGGCAGCTAGTTCTCGGTGGTGTAGTGGATAGTGTGCATGGAGCAGATCATACGGCCCGGGTTCGATTCCCTATTCTACTGCTGTTTTATCTTTTATTTCTACTAAAATAAAAACTAAGTCTAAATACAAAATAATAAGGGATACATCAAGTACATACCCGCAGCATGACTCATTGGCTCGCTGGCTCGCATATTGGTGATACTCAAATTTGAATGGATTTTTCAAGTTTACGCGTCGGTTTTGTAAATTCATTCTGAGATTCGGAATTCCCGTAAGAATTTTACCGCATTTTCGGAAACAAAGAGCAACAAAATATCATTTTATTTGAAATGTTACATATCCAAACAATATTTGGCTTTTTATGCGCGTAGCGAAGTTATTTTTCCGTTAACTCGTGACTTTCAAAGTGTTTTCCAAAGAGATCTTCAAGGTTTCATTCAAATCTCGGACGTTACAAAGAAATATCCAAATGTTCATTTCAGTCTTGTGATTACTGGTCACGCGTGACGGAGCATGGCTGTAAGGGAAAAAATATATTCCAGCCACGCCTATCAAACGAGATTCTGGTACCTTTTAGGGTGTTTTTCGAAAACTTCCGACGAGTACCTTCGTCATTTTTAGACCGTGTAATACCCTCCTTTGGGAACCTTTAGTGTTTTCTTGCATTTTCGTGGGTGTCTACTGCAGTTTTAACACCTTTCAGAGAACAACGATCAGTTCCACCCCAAACGAGCTTCCCCTCCCGCTTGTTGGGGTGGTAAAAGGGCGCCCTCAGAAAGGTGTTAAATTATTAATTAAGGCCTAAAACGCAATAAACACACAAGAAAAGGAAGGAAAGCAATCTAAAGGTGAGCTCTCAAGGAAAAGTTATTGCATATTTAACACTTTTACAGAGAAAAAAATACATTCTACACAAAGTTGCTAAAGTATGGATAATTAATTAGCTAAGAGACTAACTGTTGTTCACTGGCTCTAGTTGGAGCTTGGGATAAAGAGTTCGTCTTTGGGAGCAAGGGGTTGGTGGTGGGTAGGTCTCATAAGAAACTTAAGAGGGTTGTACTCAGTCTGTAATCCCTAGTACCACCCCCATCGGCTGTTTGAGTTGGGCTGTGTGGTCTAGAGGGATTCTTGTGCGCAGGCCTTTTGCTCGCTAATCCAAACAGGGACATTTATCAATATTAATACTACACTTAAAAGATCATCAACACCTCAGAGGTCCATCTTTTACCACGCTATAACGTCATGGACCAAGTTAAGTGATGAAACCAAAAGCAGCGCAAGTAACAGTAGTTTTAAACGTTCCACCCGTAGAGAATTGTGGGCCATTTATAAATAATTCCTTTTGCAGCTTAATGTTTCCCATTGCTTTATTTTAATTTCGGTTTATTGACTTTTGTAATTGGCTGTCTTAATTAGGATTATTGACTTTTGTAATAAGCTGTTTTATTCTCTCCTTTGTAAATTAGTATTGAAAACCCCTGTCGGGATATACTAATGAACTTATTGTATTGTATGGTATTGCATCATCAATAAACATTTGTTCTGTTTCAGCGAGCAGCAGACAAAGCAATAGCGTGCCTTTGAAAGTAACAAATAAAAACTTGCACTACCCAGCAAGACTCAAGTCATTTGCTTTTTGGAAATCTGTGTGATATTTTTGCAAACGTTTCCAGTGTGGCTTAATAAATATTACGAAAGGTGTACAAAAAAAAACGACTACTTTGCTTCTCTGTACGTTTTTTTTCGTGTTATTATAATTACTCATGCGCATAGCGCGCATGAGTTATAAAACGGGCTTCGTTTTTCTCCTTTTTATTTTTTATTATTATTGTTTATTGTGTGTGTCACGATTTTGCATGCAAATTTATGCACGCATATTTTAGTGACCGGGTCGTCGGGTCACCAACAAATTCTACAAAAATGGCTGCCGCGCTCGGCATGTGCTTGGTTTTTTAAAACAGTAGTTTCGTGTCATCGGATTAATAACTCACATTTAAAATATTCAAAATGGAAAGATAAAGCTTTAAAGAATGCCCAAAAGCCACTATAGTGGAGAAAAGGAGAGCTTTAAGCAACTAAATCTTGCTTCAAGGAACTTCAAACGCTTTTATCAGTGCGGGACCGGGGCGATCAAAGCAGTTATTTAAGGAACTAGCTTTATTGGAAAAATGTCATTTCGATTTGGTCTTGAAATCACGGAGGGGTTTTTTATGATGCGTCTCGCAATATTTATTTTTTAAATTGTTTCACCAATTTATAGCACTTATCACCACAGTTTTGAAAATTAAAAGCAGAATCTCCAGAATGCGATTACATGTTTTTTTTTTTCATTAACAATAAATTTAGGGATTCCAAAAATTTATTGGAAAACCGGGAAGGAGGAGGGGTCTCTGGGCTTGCAAATCCAGGCGGGAGGGGGGTCTTCTGGGCGGAAGGGGAGGGGTCAAAAAATCTTGCCATCCATCAGGGGGGATAACCCAATGTAATCACGGTTTAGGAAGTATTAGATTAGTGTGGGTTTGATCGGGAATCAATAAATTAAATATTCAAAGTGAGTACAGAAAATTGGAAGCTTCAATCAATGCGTCTTAGAGTCTCATGCGCATAAGTATAGGCTACGTGAAGCCTCTTGTTTCTAAATGCCCTTAACGTCATGGATCGAAGTTACATCTCCGAACTTACGTATCAGGAAAATTCTCAGTAGGTTGCGGTCAATTAGTGAATTTCACTGGAAAAATCGTGCTCCATCTTTAACTTTGTCAATCACCAGGCAAGTATCCTTGCTCTGTTAACTTTTTACCTACCTCCAATCACCAAATAATCGGCGACTTTGATAGTATCCTTATTGCTGTCATCATAGTTTCTTGTACAAATCTCCGTATCTGTTATGGATGTGTGCTAAAAGTAAAAAGTACAACCCTTTTAACCTTCGGACGTACACGCAAACGTATACCCCAACCGTGGTACAAGGGGGGGGGGGGGGGTTGTTGTTGCAACCCCCCCCCCCCTGAGTTTTTGCGATGTTGCAATATTTCGGAAATATTTTACATCTAATAGATAGCCCGCGATGTGCTCTACAAGATAAGGTAAATATTATAGGTTGGGGCGCTGCTGGGGATCCGTGACGTCATCCAAAATGGCCGCCAAGGTGGCTGCCATCTTGTATTTTACTGAAAATTCTTATTTTCAGAAAAATGCGGAAATTGCAAATATTGTCTGCTAGAGTTGCAAAATAACATACAATCAAACATTTTGATGCTTTTGGTGGCATTTTATATGTTTTTTCGCTGAAAAAAAGGTGAAAACACGCTTTTTCTTCAAAAATGGGTTGACCACATGTTACTTTAGACGTCATATCTCGTTACCCAAGCAACCGGTTGTCGCCAAACTTTAACAAAATGTGTCTCAAGGATAAATGAACAGCTACTGAAAATGGCATGTGCTAATCTTAAATGGTCTTGAAAATATCGGAGAAAAACCTTAAGGGGGGTAACCACCCCCCCCCACCCCCTCCCCCCGGTACGTCCGAGGGTTAAATTGTCCTCTTTCTTCGTCGTTTCTTCAAGAATTGTTTTTATATCATGAATACGCGAAGCGTTGAGCGAGATATAGTTTACGGGAACAGAATGCAAATTTTCACTCATTCCTTCATGTGCAAACTTTTTTAATTCACCAGTGTATTACATGTTAAAAGATGATTGCTGTAGCCAGCGTAAGAACGTTATCAAGTTGTCTAGACAGTCTCGTTTGACACGACAATGCATTTATGTCACGCTAAGATGTTTTGATCGTTTTAAATCTATATTACTCTTCAATTCTTTGACTTCATACTCAGAATTTAATTCAAACCGACACTTCAATCAATTAATTTTATTTAAACACGGTAAAACGGCTCAGTAAAACTGGTTTTCAGACATGCCGTGCACTTAAATATAATAAATCTAAATGATAATTTATTCACTTAATTCACTTTATTCACGAGATGGCTCTCAAAGCCCTTTGATTCTAGACAACAGGTGCAATTTTTGTACAGCCATTTCATGGTATCAAGAAAAACAAACCCCAGTATTGTAGAAATTGTGAAGTGGGTTTCACTGTCAAACGGGTTCGTGTGTTGTAAAATGTAGATAACATTACCCGACATTATCAGTTTTCATCTGGGAGAGAAGACGGTAAATTCAGTAAACATTTAAAACTTCTTACCTCAACCCACGAGGTAATTGCATTACATCCAGATCCAGAGGAACGGTTGTTTTTGTAATTGAGTTTTGGCGTCAGCACTACCACTGGTGTAGCGAAAAATGGATCCGTAAAGTTGATTTTCTGCAACGTAACGTGCAAGGCACAGCTCAATAAAAAGGACGTTCACGGGAAAATCTGTCAAGAAATATATTAAAGACTAGAAAGAGTAATCATTTGTTGTCGTCCGTCAGTAGCATCGTAAATAAAGTAAGTTATAGTCAAGTGAGGCCTTTAAGCTACTGTATCCAAACCCTAAAAAGCCTGAAAAAAAAATATCAGGACTTTTCAACGGGAATCAAACCCGTGACCTTCGGGTTATCGGTGCGATGCTTTACCAACTGAGCTATCAAAGCCACATGTTGGTAGCAGGTCAAATGTGAGTTCATGTGGAACTACCCGAGGACGAAGTAGACTCGGCCCTAGTCTAAGTTCAGTAATCATCTGTTGTCGTCCGAAAGAGAAAGAGTGTTTTATTAGGATTTTAAAAAACACAGATAAGTGTGTTGAAAAAAAAAAGATGCGCATCCGAGTACTTTTTAACCGACTTCGAGCTGCATGATTCCTGATGGCACACTCTTTCGAGTGTTTGATATATAGCTTCTCAAACTGATTAATGCATACGAAGAAAACGAAGGAATAAAATCGCCAAAATCTATGCTAAATGAGATCGGGTTCCTAAACCACCATCACCTTTATGATTGTTTTCGTTTGAAAAATCTGTTCCTCGTGTCGAAAATACCAAAAGTGGGAATTTTTGTTCTTTCTTTGGGAGGTTTATTTTGTTAATGCCTACCTGGCAAAAGGGGCTGTTGTCCTGTTGAGATGGAACGTTTTTGCTTGCAAACACCAAGCTGTCGGTCAACGTAAAGTTGTCAAGCGTCAGATTGGTATATGCCAACCAATTCTGCAAGATTACAATGAAGATGAGCAGGAAAGCAAAATCAACCAATAGCTGCCACTGCATTCAGGGCTCATTTTGTGCTCAGTGGTTATAGCCTCCTCATTTAAAAGACCAAGGGATCGCTCCATTTTACCTGGTCATCCAAATTTGGTATAAATTAAAGTAAACTTTCTCAAGCAGGCATCCCTCCCTTGAGGCGGACACACCTGTAAGATGTACACCTCTCTAAAGCAGACATCACAAGATGGTTGGTCCTGGCCAAATTTCACGTGTTTAGCAATATTTAATCTCTTCATAAGGCCAATACCTTTTTTAAGGTGGACGCCGGGCTAGAGCTACAGTAGCACCGTGAGTGTCCGTCTTCGAAAGAGGTCGCTATAAGCAAGAGAGGATTAACTAAGAGAACACATCACCATCCCATGATAGTTTTTTCAATCTATAAGCTTCGCGCGACGCGGTGAAAGTTATTTTAGTTCTCGTCGCTATGGTCGAGCGGCCAATGATCAGAGGATCATATGTCATTGCGAAGAAGTTTCCCGCCGTCGTGGTCGCCGTCGTGTTGAAGTCCAATATTCACTCAAATTGTAAATCGAAATCGAAAGATGTGATCGCGTTTCTCCGTGTGTTTGTTATCCCGAGCGCAATGAGCATTCGAGAAAAGCTTCGTCAGTTCCTGAAAAGAAAAGGAAATGAAAGCAGCGGGGAATCCGCGAGTATAAAGGAACAGAGACAAGAACGTGAAAGCGAAGGTTAGATCTTTTTGCTCTAGCTCCGGGCCCGAAAAGTTATCGGGACCTTTGAGAAACGGGTACCAGAACATCAAAGCCGTCAACTCTTAAATTTCATTACGTCATTACAACTGACCAATCAGGTGTCTTCCTTAAAATAGCCGCGCACTATGACTACGCGCTAAAAATAGGTTGAAAAAAATTATCATTGAAAGAAGCCCATGTATGGGGGATTTGTTCTCTTAGTTCATCCTCTCTTGCTATAAGTTAATGTTTTAGCATATAAAGGCAGGGCTTTCCGTTTCGTCTCTCTTATTTTAAAAACCCTGCACGTTGATAAGGCCTCGAAAGGACACACGGATTCTCCGTTCTACTGGCTGACTCCTTCAGCTTAGGACGCCAAATATAAATTGGAGTAAGCAAGGGAACGGGCACACACAAACTATATGTAATACTAATGAGGGCGTGTATTGTGTCCTTGTTGTATTGTTTCTGGTGGTGCTGATCGGATTGATTCGTGTTGATATATGATCATGCTGTGTATCCTTCTTTTAGCTCTTGTAATCATCGTGGTTGGGGCAATTAAAGGGACAACTATCCCGTCGAAATAGCAAAATTTCGCTTTGCTTATTTCCAAGTTATATCGCCAAATGCCACCAAATATACAACTTAGTTGGATAAAAAGATTCTATAGAGGAAAAAACACCAGCAGTAGTTTGGACATAAAGTGAAGGATTGCGAGGATTGAAGTGGATTACAATTTTTGAAATTTGATTTATTGACAGGCGGTGAAGAAATCAAACTTGCCATTGTTGTGGAATTTTTACATTTGTAACCGTTATTTTGTCTGTTTAGTTCACACTTCTTTGCTTCTATCACTTTTGGCGATGGTTTCTTCCAATTTCAAGACAATGGCCCATTTCACACTAGAAGACGGACAAATCGTCTGGACGGACAAGTCGTCCGACGATTTGTTCGTGTAAAGTGAATCCTAGACGGACAACTCACCTTGTGTTGGTCATCGTAAATTCATATCTGAACGAACAAACAGACGATTTTGAAAGCAAGGGGCCTGGCACTAACAGGCTTGGTTACCTTGCTTTATATCCGCCATTTTGATTTTCCCATAAACCATCACTCCCTTTACTAGTTCCATTCCCCTTAGCGAGTACTGGGACCGAGATACAACCATTTGTTCGTCTGGTGTGAATTTAAGTCGGACTTTGGACGACTTAACCGTCTAGACGAACAAATCGTCCTCGAAAAATCGTCTTAATAGACTTGTCCGTCCAGACGATTTGTCCATCTCTAGTGTGAAAACGGCCAATAAAGTAAGCTTAAACCAAGCTCCTGGCCATAATCATGAAAACACGATATTTCAGCCACGACAGTGTCCCTTTAAAGATAAATCTACGAATCATATATATGTTTATTGAAAAGCACCAATCAGGGGCGGATCCAGAAAATCTATAAAGAGGGGGCCGGAGCAATTTTTATAGTGACAATATGGGCGCGCCGAAGGCGTGACAATAGGGAGCTTAAGATCCAGGACGCGACGGCTTTAAGAACGCGGCGACCGAGCTAAAGCCTGGAACGAGAACGCCGTTCTAAGCTCGGGAAAAATAAACTTTAATAAGTTTTGCGATGTGACGCGGTTGTTCAAGATTTTTGTTTTGACAAAAGAAAACGCAAAATATTATAAAATGAGCTCGTTCAAAGAAGTCCAAGAAATGTTGTTATTGTGCTTGGAAGAAGAAATCATTGATGATGAAGAATTTGCCGTGTTGTACGAGGCATACGCACCGCAGAATCCTCCATTTGCTCACTCGTCGTATGAGAAATTTTCTCTTGTAAATGAAGACCCGTCTAAATGTAAAGCAAATTTTCGTGTGGAAAGGGGGGATATCTCTTTACTTGTTGAAACCTTAAGAGTTTCTCCTATCCAAAGCATTCTCTAATTCGGAGGGCTCGTCTGGCGTTCCCGCAGCTTTTTCCTCATCTCTCAGTTTTTTTCTTCTACCTATTAAAATAACAAGAATTCCCACGTGGTCGCGAACAGACCGCTTATCAACGCTAAATTTAATTTAGGAACTGAACATTTATTCAAAGTGTCGGCAATATTTTCCCATAGGCTGCTTCTCTGTGTGGACTTGGCAACTAGGTAAGTTGGCAACTTCCCTACACAGGATTATGTCGTGGTCGTTTGTCCAAGACATCACCGAACTAAAAGAAAAAATAAAACAACAACATCTTGAAAACCGAGTTAAATTTGAGCTCAGACTGAGTTGAAAATAATTTTGTGCTTAATTCCACGAAACATCACTTCTTGCATGTTCTTAGCAAATTAATAGCTTAATTTTGCTAAATACAAGAGTAAAAAACAGGGGGAAAAAAGGGAAGCTTAGAGGCACAACTTACTTCGAAGATTTTGTCGAAGCCATTCTTCGCTAACCTGAGTTAACCTGTAAATAAAGTTTAAAAAAGTCAGAGCTTTCCCATTTTTGCGGCGTAAATTTCGCCAGAAAGTTTCAATATGAATCAAGGTTTCGATTTATGTTTAGAGTTAACACTTAATACACCGTTTTCTTCAAAACAAGAACATTTAATACTCACGTTTTCTACACAACGCCAAATCCTTCTGACTCGAGTTCTCTACGCGACGGCGACGCTGCGAGCCAGCACTCCGAGGCAAGCGGACTGCTGCTTTTATGTGAAAAATTACTTCCGGCCGCGTCTCAAAACCGTCGCGTCCTGGATCTTAAGCTCCCTAATCTAGGGGTAAAAGGCAAAAAGGGGGGCCGCGGCCCCCTCGGCCCCCCCCCCCCCTCCCTAAATCCGCCCCTGCCAATAAGTAATAGATTAATGAGCACAATATTCAAATATTTGCTCACAATTTTTATGTTCTTGTGTATTCCATCGAAGATCTTAACTTCTCTAAGACAAACTTTAAAACTGTCCTCGGTGAAGTCTTCCACCCAAACAGCCATGGCGTCCTGTGGTCTGTTTGGAAGCTGGTGACTAGGAGTCACAAGTATGGTTGGAGGAGACATGAAATGCTGGAAAAAAATATACAACGATCGATGAAATAGCTGGAAATAGGGGAAGCAATTTTCATCTTTCGCTAACACTCCATTCATCATGAAGTAAGCATCCCCTGTCAAAGGACGACAAGGAATATGGAGTCTGTACACTGCTAGCACTGAACTAAGGATTAGTATAATCGAGTAAGTGTCACATCTGATTGTACTTATAAGTAGAGTAAGTAATCGTATTGTCAGTATATGAGTAATTGTAAGTAGTGTCTTTTTGGATCATTAAAAAAAAGAACTGGAAAATTGCCATTGTTGAGTTGCTTTATGTTATTCATATTCACTCACTTAAAATGAGTACTTGTATAAATATTTGTGCAATTATATGTTGCGTAACTCTTCTGCTCAAGTTACTAAATAGCGGAGCTAATAGTAACAACGTTATCACGACATTTTTGCATCATCTGCTTGCATCGAAAGAAGCTAGTGTACACTTCATTTTTTCTGCTAGCATTTCAAAATTTTATATCGTGCATGAAAAATCTCCCTGGCGTGGGAAGAGGGGCAGGGGGGTGGGGAGGTGGAAGGTACTCCTGATAATGGGATACACGAACATGCTCCGCCCGAAAGGGGTCCCTTTTTAAGGCTGGAGGTATATGAAAGGGTACTAGGGATTTCACGAGTTGAAGTAGATTTGAAAAGTAAGTAAACGTTGCTCAAATGTTAGCCAAAAACGCTTCTTTTGCTTTTTCCTTTGTCATTACAACACAACATGTATCAGGGATGTAAGTCAGGAATTTACAGCCACAATTGATGTAATCGTAATAAGTTTATATGAAGGGTATAGTAAAGAGATGGAGTGTTTCTTCTGTAGGTATGTGAAAGGGGTACCATTTTATACGCAAGGTTTATGAAAGGGTTACCCAGTTTCTGTCAAAAACGGTTTACAAAAGGATAAGGGTTTGGACCTCGGGGCGGAGCATCCCCGTACAAAACTTTGTTGAGTTCTTCCCCCCCCCCCCCCCGTTCCCTCCCCCGGGAAAAATCGTCTCTCACAGATCATTTCTGTACGTTTGTAACAGCTTGTCTCATATTTGTATATACTACAAAGATTTGACATTCTCGGCTCTACATCCAGACTTGTATAAATTAAAGAAACTGTGCAGAATAACTTGCAGGCCCGTGTTCATTGGCTCAAACTTTGCATCAGGGAGCTTAAGAGCGTTAACTGAAAACAACGAGGTAGGTAATTTGTGACCTTTTGACTCAGTGCCTTTTACCTAGAAAAATAAGCAAAGCTAAGTAAATATTAATGTCTCTCAGGTTTAGGTTTATCTTATAAGTCAATTCAACAACAAAACCGGTTTAATTTTAGGATGTCAAAACAAACAGTAAGCGGACAGGATTTTAGGGTTGTTAGGACTATTTGAAAGGTCGTTAATAATTGCAAATGTATTCATATGCATTTTGGTGCATGATATAAGGTATAAGGTATAAGGTATAATTTATTTACCGTCAGGTACACGGTAAATATTTATCATCTGCATCATCAAATATTTATCATCTGCTGCACAGTTTCCCTTAAAAAACGCAAATATCTGAGCTAATCGATTGTTTTGAACGAGTACTGCCGTAAATGTCTTGCTTAACGGAAGAGGATGATCGATGCTAGAGTTCGACGCCCCTTATTTTTACAAGCTACCCACGCCCCCAAAATTTCCTTTTCGTAAACTTTCAATGGCATTCGCTACACTAAGTTTATGTCGTGGGTCATCTTTTTTCTTTTCATACACGATTTCTTGACTAGTCAACTGCTAACGACCGATTTGTTTTAATGAATTCTCTAGAGCATTTGATTAAATCAGGACTAAACCCACTTACAAGCAGATCAATAATTTTGCTTAACTGCGTTAAACGTTTATGCTTACGTTTATGTTTAAGGTAAACATGTTAAGGTTTCGCGCCTCCCCACCAAGTAATTGCTCTTGCGTGAATAATAACACCACGCATTCTAGGAAAGTCAAATTTTGTATTCGTCTGACTCACTCCTGAAAGCTGGTAGCTGCTTTTATACTACAAAATCCCGCAAAGACAACAACTTAGCAACTTAGCAAGAGAACTAACCTGCTGGAAATGGATGATTTTACACTCAGTTCCAGTAGTCCAAGAGTCCAAGGAACTGGTTCCCATTTGCGTCCCAGAAAGAGCAGATTGCACTGCAACCCAATTAAGCTCCGCAGTTCCATTTGAGCCGTCGCTGAGCTCCAAAATACAAGCCTTAAATCCATTTTGGTCCGCTGAATCCAGCCAAACAGCAGCGCCGCTACCGCTTGTTGGGTTCTTCACTGAGTGGCCAAATGAAGCAAAAACCTTAACTTCCTGTCCGCCTTGGAAAGGGGCAGTGAATGAAACTTGTTCGCAAGCGAAGTACCCTCGACTGGCTGTCGTCACATTGATTTTGCCAAACTTGAAACTAGCTGCTTAGAAAGAAAAAAAAACAAAGGATTGTTGTTCTTATTTTGCTAATCGTCGAAGATGAACAAGTGTAAAGACGAAGATGATTCGTATTAATGATCAGTTTTGTCTTTCCTTGTTCGCCCCACCCCCAACTTTTTGTTCAAGTTCTCCTTGTAATTCAAAAGACCATATAAACTAAAAGCACCCGATATAATAACCAAAATTGAAACGTTTGCAGTATAATAGCAAATTACAAGCAACTGCTGTTTTAACTCGCTTACCTTTACTTCCTTGAGTAAGCACCACAACTGTGAATAGCAAAAGGTTCAGCAGAAGATGGGGCGCGTCAGACATACTGTATTGGATCAACTAAAAATAAGCTTTCACTGCTAGATAATATACCGTATCTGTACTTGAGCATTAGTTATATAAGATGGAATCTGTCATCATGGTGTGGGTAAACCTGGGCTTGAAGGGAGGGGGGAGAGAAGGGAAGGAGCAGGGAAGAGAGGGAGAGGGGGAAAGGGGAAGGGGCTTTCAGGTAACTTTCAGTAAGGCGCCCCTCATTTTCATTTGCATCATGCCCCTCATTTCATATTTTGGTAGCTCTTGGTCCCCTAACCTCAAGGTCAATCTGTCTCTTCTACTGTTTCACTAGGCTGAGAAAACAGACGACTTTTCGCGGTGGTGCCACAACGAAAAGACGTCCGAGAAACGAGAGCAAAAATACCGTACTGATGACGTACGCCACCCAGATCAGAGTAGTCCTTCTGTTTGATTGAGAGATTTGTTTCAACCAGTCATAAGGACTACCTTGATCCGTAGTGACGCCATCGCGAAAAGTCGTATGTTTTCTCACACTACTGTTTCACTTATTTACCTTGTCAAAAAGGAATGTTCTGCATGCTCTAGATTCCGTTGAATTATCATGAATTATACAGCTCTGATTCAACAAGATTAATGAATATCGCAAACTGCCTCAAGAGCAGCTAGTTGAAAGTAACGATTTGGATGAAAAATGCGACTTTTATAGTCAATAAAAATATTAGTTCTGCAGAGGCGTAGCCAGCTTTGAGAAGAGTTGTAGGCCTGGCCATCCGGCCCGCAAGGGCCGCTTCTGGGCCTTGCACATAGTACAAGTAATAGAGTAAAAGCTATGTAGGCAGATACAAGACGGACAAATCAGCTTCGTGATCTGAACCTCCAGCTGTCCGTCTTTACTGAAGAACGAGAGTTCAATTACAGTGAAATAACTGACTGAAGTGCAATAGAAACCAACGTTAACTTTAATTAAGTGTCCATCTTAGGGAAGTGTCCATCTTATAGAGAGTTCAGTTACAGTTAATTAAACTGAGTGACTGAAGTGAGATAGAAAAAACCTTTAGGTGTCCGTCTTATAGAGAGTTCAGTTCTTAACCCTATTCAGCCTGGGGGGGGGGGGGGGGGGGGCACAAAGTGCCCGCGCTAACTTTGAACGTTCATAACTTCTTTAATATGTATTCAAACGCCATCAAACTTTGTGACTTTTCCTAAAATTTATCTGGCAACAATTTTATACGACAATTTTTTGATCACGTGACTTGATGTTTCCATGGCAACAAGATTTTGACAGGCATGTTTTTTGAAATTTGCATATTTATACCTTTGAATGAAGAAAAACAATGTTTATTGGTATAACTTTTATATTTTTACGTCATTTAGCGTTTATTTATTGGTTTTGATTAATTTTGAGTCAATTTGGACGGTTTTTAAGGGGTTTTAAAAAATTCAGAAATCCAAGATGGCGGATCCAAGATGGCGGCCATATAACTAATTACCTAATAACTACGTTATATGACGTCATCGTTCCATTGTGCGGACCGTAAAGGAGACAGTTTCGGACGTACTCTAGGTTTCATTGTCGTAGCCTTAATGCTTTTGAAGTTACGAAGGGGGGGCACAATGTGCGCCCCCCCAGGCTCAGGAACTCAAAACAAGCCCAGGCCGAATAGGGTTAACATGATAGAGAGTTCACTAAATTGAGTGAGTGAAGCGCGATAGAGACCAACTAAAGAGTACGTGTTAGATCTTCTTAGTTCATTTATTTTTTTTTAATCATACTTATTTGATTATAAAACTGTAAAATATTCCAAAATTTAGAGAAAAATAAAGGAGAAAGAATAACATAACAAATATGAAAGTACATTTAACAAGGGAGAAGCGTATAGTGACCAAAGGAGTGAAAGCTTTCGAGTTGGCCACTAGTGATTACCCTCTAATTGAGGAAGGAAATAAATTCATATAACTATTACAAGGCTCAATATTAGAAACAAAAGGGACAAACTAAAAAACACTTAACGAATATATAAATATTTGCAGTATTATGTTCGGCTACCGAGGAGGAAGAGCTTCTATTCATTTTAAATTTAATATTACTCAGACATTTAATTTCAATTGGAATTGTTTCCCAAATCTTTGATGCCGTAGCTTTTGAATCTTGTAAAACCATATACATATGTAATTAGTTCTGGAAGCTGGCATGTGTGGCTTCCATGCGTTATTGCGTTATTGCTTGTACTAAACACGTATACTAAAATCAAAACTTCACCCTGCCTTATGCTAATTTCTGGTGAACCTCTATTAAACCGCTTTAAAAATTGGTTACTTTTTTGTTCCTTCCACTTTTCAGAAGGGAAGTAATTTCAGACTAACTGAGTAGTATAGTTAGAAGACATGAAATAGAAGTGTTTTTGTTTTTACTGATTTTGCATGCAAATTTATGCACGCAAATTTTAAATTGTACACTTCCGGTTCATAACTTTGCCACTACACTTCCTGTTAAGTGACTTCCGGCTACGCTCACTTCCGGTAAAAGAGCGTTACTCAAGTGTCACGACAGCGTCTCCTACAACCCTACTTACATTAGCAACGTTCATGTTTGGTATATATCACACTTAGAAGAATCATTCCCTTCATTGTGGTACAGCCTTCATTTCCAAAACAATCAATAGTAAACAGCGTGGTTTGCAGGAACGATGACTGAATGAAAGGAGTACTCTTCGCCATGTCGGACATCTAAATATATCATGAAACTAACTTAAGCATGCGCATAAGTGTAGGCTGCTAGGAGCCTCTTGTTTCCTTTAAATTGCTCCATGTTGAATCTGAACAGCTACCACGTACGTTTGATAGGCGCCGGCCAAAAGAAGATATTTGAACTTGACACTTCCGGTTCAAACTCCCCCGCACAGAAAACGTTCAATTGCCCCGGGCATGCCCGAGCGGGGTGGAGGGGGAGGGGAGGGGGATGTTGATGTTTCGAATTGATCGGCGCATAAGATGTGAATTAAAGAGAGTTTTTACAGTACGTTGACTTATCTCTATCTAAAGGTCTGGTCGCACTACAGTCAAAAACAAAAATCCGCCCATGCAAAAATCGAGGAAAACAAAAGAAACCGCTCCGCTGGGACACGCTATTTGTGGAATGTTTTTGTTTTTATGTTATTTTGCACGGGCTAATTTTTGTTTTTGACGGTAAAGTCTAGATTCCATATAGCTCAGAAGGAGGTCGTACACCTTATTGAGACTTATATAAAGAGTAACTGGTTAGCTTTCGCTTGAGGCTAGGGGTAGCAGTTTTTATAGTTAAATTTAAGGCTAAGCAACTCGAGAAGCTAGGTGGTACAGTGGTACGGTAGGCTATGTAAGTCTAAGCCTAGCTGAGGTCATCGGCTCAATCCTGAGTGGGGATTTTAGATTTCCTTTTTTGCACTTAAAAATTTATTAAAAAAATAAAAAATATATTGAAAATAAAATTCTGGCACGTCGAACATGACAGCTGGAAAGCAGTTTCTCAAAGCAATCGAAAGCAACATATTCATATATTTAATCCAGGCTTTACGTAGGCTTTCTCAGACAAGTTACCGGGTATCTTAACAACCGTGCTGACCGGAAGAACTCACCTTAGAATGAGTAACCACCGCTTAGAGTATAGTCAGACGAATTTGAAGTTCCTTCCAACACAATCGCGAAGATCTAGCGTAGCTAGACAGATGTTTAGTTGTAAAGAATTGGATCGCCAAGGGGAACTAACCTATACTTTTAAGTCTTCCTGTGTTACTAACACGTACCACGTAGAACATTTTGAGAAAAACATTAGCGGGGAGTTAATAGGCTCATGTGCAGTCCGCAATGAAGGAAGATGTTAAATTCTATAGGCGATACGGTTCGAAGCTCAAACAAAGTCACGTTTCAGAAAATGGAAACAAATCACAACAAAAAATAGTTTCCCAACTGGCGCATGTGACTACTGCTAAGATGCATAAGGTGAAAAATGCGAAATGTAGAATTGTCCTATAAATGCGGTTCTGTGGACAAGAATCGAAGCAAATATTTAAAATAATGATGAATCTTTGGTGGTTAACCTCCGAAGAGGCTCAATTATCCTCCGAAGAGTCAAGTTTAAGTCTGGTTTCCTCATACGAGGCTTTTAGTTTTATGTAAATACCGACCTAAAAGCTGAAAATTACGGTAGATTCTGC
This sequence comes from Cladopsammia gracilis, assembly GCA_022457155.1. Lineage (NCBI taxonomy): Eukaryota > Metazoa > Cnidaria > Anthozoa > Scleractinia > Dendrophylliidae > Cladopsammia > Cladopsammia gracilis. The sequence continues at coordinate 272,725 of JAJGOT010000021.1, forward strand.
ATGTACCGGAGCACGCATTACGTAAAACAAAAGGAACAAAGATCGACAACAATACAAATGCAAAACAAGACCAAAAATACAATACCTCACAAACAATAGAAGACCATGGATACCGGTACATGCAGAAAGACCCAAAATTACTCAGGCAACCTTTATCTGAGCGGTTAGAAACAAAATATGAAAGCTGTGAGAACTGTTGTAAAATTAATCAGCGCTCGAGACTGACGGTAGCCAACTAGTCATAGTCCTAGTAGATTTGGGTAATTTATTTAGTTGCCCGTATTTAAAACTTCACCCATAGGGAAGAAGTGCGCGACCAACGCGCTGAAACGCTTCACGATGAAATGTCGAAACCAAAGGAAAGTCGGACAAACAAACTAATTAGTCCCGGTTAAAACCAGCGCAAGAAACACACGCGTTCACGAAAGACAAGTACCACGCGCGTGAAAAATTTTCATCCATTTCCACAAATAATTTACGGATTCGGATTGGAGCATAAATTATTGTTCAAAAACACCAATTTTGGCTCAAACCCGAACCAGCAAATTAAATTAATTGTGAACTTTTGACATGTAATAATTAAAAATGTTCAAAATTTCGCAATTGCAAAGGTAAGGAAGGTTCAAAATCCAGCATGCTTTTGCTGTCTACAAAACGAAGGCCTAAACCTGCGATCAGGCGCGGAGCGCGGGGAGGAAACAAACCCTTTCCTCGACTTTCGCAATGACTAAATAAACTGAATCACGTTCCATAAAAGAAAAGCGCCGGATGGCAGGTTACAGGTTATAAAGACCGAAGACCTAAGAAGCTACTAGTCGCGAGGCTTTTAAGAGTTATAATAAGAAACTTAACCTTCATTTGAAACGCTTCAAAACATTTTATTTGTATACTCAGAAACGTGAATGCTCCTACGCAGCCGTTATTAGTCTATTATTTGAAAATATATTGTCTTTCTCTTCGTTTTAATAATATGTATGCGTATATGCTAATGAGGCAATAATTATAATTCATGATGAGAACACAAAGCAAATCACTACCGTGAAGGAGGTTATGAAATCGTTTCTTAATTTGCATAGATTTTGGCGATTTTATTTCTTCGTTTTCTCCGCATTTAACGATCAGTTTGAGAAGCTATATCAAACACTCGAAACAGTGTTTCATCAGATTTCCAAACACCTTGAAGTGGGTTAAAAAAAAACTCGGCTGTGCCTAGCCTCGTTTTTCCAACCCACTTCTTGGTGTTTGAAAATCTGATGAAACACTGTTCTTCGTTTTGGATATATTACTTTAACAAGAACAACAACTCTTCGAGTAGTGAAGTCGTGCTAAGAAGCTTTAAGGGTCTTGTAAAGTGCCCCTAAGGTACGAGAACTAATTCATTTGTTTTACATGTACAGTCGCTTTTCCGGTCACTGACTAGGTGATCCGTCACGAACGTTACCACACTGTACTTTAATCAGTCTTTCGCAATGACTCGTGCATGAAATGTCAACTTTAATTTTTATATTTAATACTTCCATTTATCTGTTGCTCGAAAAGAAAAGAAAGAAAACGAAATCGTTATCGAATGGAACTTTTACTTGATATGTTTCGTTTCGTCATTTTCCTTTTTCTTATGTTGTAAATAAATCCAATCATCCACAATAGCGGACGGCACGTACGAAAGACTTACGGAATGACTGAATGATCCAGCGTTTTGTATAAATGTTTGCTTCAGCATTTCAGCCGTTTCCATGATTGCTTAACCGCATTAAATGACTTCCTTCTACGTGATCAGCTCGATTTCCCGTCACCATCAAAGGGAATATAATCAATTGTCTTCGGTACGACAAAAGAGAGTATAGTACATTCTTGCTTTAACAAATTGCTCACATGAGTGACGATAGTATTGTATAAAATTGAATGAGCAGGACTCTCAGGTGGTAAATAACACAAAAATTCAATAGAATCATTATTTGGAAAATACTGCAAACAATTATTTGATTTTTGTTGACAAGACAGAAATTCTCATTACGTTTGATCAGTCCAGTTTTCTTGCATCCGTTGCAACTAGCAAATGACAACTTCTAAACACTCAGATGTGAACAAAATATTCTAAAAGTATCTGACGGAACGTAAATTTCAGCATGTTATTTTTAAACGTTTTTTTTTAATTTCCTTTGTCCTGGTTGCCAACATTTAAAAAACTCAATGCCAACATTTCCCCTAAACGTTTCCTGAGGTTTATTTGATATTGCAACACGGAAGAATTGTATTCCATTTAAGTAGAGGATATATGCCGGTTCTGGCGCATTTCATTAAATTACCGTTAAATTATCGACCATTCACGCTAATTTAACGAGAAAATGGTCCGTTCACACGTTCAGATGTCTAGCGCATTTCATTGAATTTTCGTTAAATTATCGATCATCCACACTAATTTAACGATAAAAGATATTTCGCAACTCGCGAGTCACGAGTCACGAAGACTATCCTGAAGAGATACCACTCAAGCAACACTGACGAGTTTCATGGAAGAGAAAAATCGCCACTACCTAAAGAGACTACCTCAAAGAGATACCACTCAAGCAATGTTAGTGAGTCAAGTGAGGAATTTTTATATGTAAAAAATGGAATTAAAGAAATAAAAAAAGTGTGTAATAAAAAGCAATGGGAAGAGGAAGGACTGGTACTGTCACTCAAAGCAAATCGAAGATTGATTATGCCAAACGTATCACACGATTTATTACATATAATGATGGAAAAAAGAAAAATAATGAGATGATGGAAATTGATATAGAACAGGTGAAACGTTTGAATCCAAAGGATTTGGTCAAGTTTCTTGTACTGAAAGATACTAATTGAACATACATATATAATTTCATCTCTAAAAACTAGAGATGAAATAAATAAAAAAAATGGAATTAAAGAAATAAAATATACTAAATAAAAGCAATGGAAAAGCATTCGAAAAGCACACTCAAAGAATTGCAATTTTTAGCAAAAGAGATGAAAATCAAGGGATATTATCTAATGCGGAAAGCAGAATTAATTGATGCGCTAGATGCTGTTGAAAGACAAGAGCCTGTGAAACCACCAAAGCGTAAAGTTTTACATTGTCTTCACGGAAGAAATAAATACAATTGTAAAGAGTGTTCAGGAGCAAGGATTTGTGAACATGGTAGGCAAGAGTATTTTTGTAAAGAATGTGGTGGAAACGGAATTTGCGTACATCAAAACAACAAGTATTTTTGTAAAGAATGTGGTGGAAACGGAATTTGCGTACATCAAAACATCAAATATTATTGTAAAGAATGTAATGGAAACGGAATATGTATTCATGGAAAAGACAAACGCTGTTGTAAGGATTGTAAGGATGAGAAAAAATAAAAAATGGTCTTAAAGAAATAAAATGGTCTTAATAAAAAAAAGCAATGGAAAAGCAAGAATCGAAAAACAAGTTAACGGTTAAAGAATTGAAATCTAAGGCGAAAGAGTGGAGGATTGAGGGATGGTATCAGATGCGGAAAGCAGAATTAATTAAAGCTATAAAAGATGCGGAATTTGCATTCGGTTTTTGTATTCATTGGAACGACAAGTTCAATTGTGAAGAATGTACAGAAATGGCATCAGTATTCAGAGGGACATATTATTGTAAAGAATGCGCTGAAAAAGAAGGTATCTGTATGCATGGACCAAACAAAAGGATTATTGTGATGAGTTGAAAAAAATTGTCTTAAAGAAATAAATATACTATATAACAAACATGCAACTGACAAGTCTTTCAAATCTCTGCAAAGAAAATATTACTTTCCACGAAGCTGTAACATACACGGTGAAAAACACCGATTCAGAATATCAAAGGATTAAGATTGAAACCAATTATCCTAATAACAAGAAAGGACCGCTAGTTATCGAATCACCATTTCTCTTCAGTTTTGGAGTGAATGAAAGAAAGGATAAAGTAACTAACGAGGTAGTCGGTTACTCTATTCCGGTTTGTTTATGGAGTAAAGAGAAAGAGCCGACAGCAGAAGAAAATGAGTTTTTTAAGTGTTTGACATTTCTAGAGGATATTTGTTTTGAACAGCTAGAAGACACATATGGTCAAGAAATAGCGAATAAATTAAGTCAGCTTTTATATTTCAAACAACTCGAGTATACTGATAAGAAAGGTAAGAAGAAGGTAAAGAGAGATGAAACAAAATCACCAGTATTATATGCTAAACTGATATATTCGGAAAAGTCAGATAAGATTTTATCGCTATTCACAGTGAAAGGAAACGAGAAACCTGATCCGCTCGACTATCTTAACCAATATTGTAAAGTCAAATTAGCTTTGATAATTGAAAGCATTTACATCAGTGACAGCGTCGTTTCAATACAGATGAAAGTTCACGAAGCATATGTTAAACCGCTAAAACAGAGACAAGCGTTGTTAGCAATTCAAGAAAGTGAAAGCGAAGATGAAGAAGATTAAACTTAAATAAATCAATTTCAAGTCGTGAAACGCGACTTGAAATACGTGTTCATTGAGCTGAAACGTTGTCACGTTCAGCGAAAAAAAATATCCGGTGACGTCATCAACTAACCAGTCGAAAGCGGTTTTACACGTGAAACACTGCACGTTCACCGTACAGAAAGTCCGATTTTTTGGTGTTATAACCTAATTAACATACATGCAAATTAGCTACATATTTCTTCGACATAGTTACCACCAACTGAAAAACTAAATAAAAATTTTTTTGGTAACTACGTCGAAGAAATATGTAGCTAATTTGCATGTATGTAAATTTCACACAAAGATTTCAAGCTATCATGTTATGAAAATTCTCTCATATTTCTCTTCAATCCTGTCATTAGAAAGCGTACAAAGATCGCTAATCATATCATCGATTAATCTCATCTCATCCACAAACGAATCGTGATCGAAATGTTTTCCACGCATACAAGAACGTAAGTCAATCAATACTTTCTGATATGTTGTATATGCATGTTTACTCATTTCAATCCTTCGATTATAATTCTTGTAATCGGCGTATGTTTTCAATAACAATCCCGCACCGGCAATAACTCCTAACGTAACCGGGTTTAGCGTAACTCCACCTGCTATTGTACCGCTCGCGATAAGAAATGAACTACTCAGTTTACAGAATAGATTCATCCGCTTGAAGCGTCTAAAAGTCTTTTTGTAACACCACCATTTCTTGTGATAAAATCTGTAAAGAGCCTTAATCTCCAACAGTCTCTCTTCACCGATCGAAGTATCGATATGATTGAACGTGAAAATATCTCGCTTATGTTTCATATTTTAAAACTTTATTTATTTTTTAAATATATAGTTTTAAAATATGAAGTTTATTAACTATGATGTGGGTGATGATATAGTTACAAATTACAAGCAATTACATTCTTTCATGCCAGATCAAAATTTTAGAATGTTGATTTGTGGACCTTCCGGTTCAGGAAAAACAAATCTTTTACTTGATATGATTTTTCGTTTACTGTATTATGACAAGGTATATCTGTATGCGAAAAATTTAGACCAATCAAAATATCAGTTCTTATTAAGAAAATTTGACCCGATCAATCAAGATGCTGGTTATGAAGTGATAGAAATATCTCCAGAAGATATTATCCCGGTATCTTCATTATCGGATGAAAACCAAAAAATAATTATATTCGATGATTTTGTGTGTGAAAAGAATCAAAATCCGCTGATTGAATATTTTATCAACGGTAGACATAAAAATTGTAGCGTTATCTATCTTTCACAAAGTTATTATAAGACGCCAAAAGATATACGGTTAAATTGTTCGCATTTCTGCGTTTTCGAATTTCCGAGTAATAACGAAATTTCTATGTTTTGTCGTGAAGTTAACGTTGACAAGAAACAATATGAGATGGCCACAAAAGATCCGTACTCTTTTCTCTATATCGACAAGCCAAAGAAAAGAGTATTAAAAAATTTTGATGAAAATATAATCTGAATATAAACAAAATGAGCTATTCAAATGGGGTATTACCAGATTCTTTCAGATACCATCCATCAGGTGGAGAACAAGGACCGCAAGGATTACCGGGCGTCGGTTTCAAATTAACGTCTTCGGGTGATTATGATATTCAAAACAAAAGATTGGTAAACATAGATAATCCGACCGACTTGAAGGATGCTATTAATTATGGTACTGCTAAAACACACTTTCTAAACTTGGATGGAAGTACACATATGACCGGTGATTTAGATCTCAGAGGAAATAGATTGATTCTTCCTGGAGAGATCGATATGAACAGAAAACTAATCACAAACATGGACACGGACGAAGATAACGATCTGTCTGCCGTCAATATGGTGACTTTGAAAAAATTTCATCCTAACGCTCCCGAACCTACACATGAGGTCGTGAAAAATATCGATCTAAAGCAACGTTTCAATGTTATCCATTCGAAACAACAATCATATCACGATTTAGGGGCAAATTATAACAATCTTGTCTCTTACAGCGATGTCAAAAATATTTTCTTATCTCGCAAAGAGACGTTTCCGATGGAGACTAGTTTGGATATGGGTAATAATACGGTTTACAATGTAAAGGACCCGACGGTCGCCGACCAAGGAGCAAATAAAAGATATGTAGACACCGAGACAACTAAAAAGCTTTCTTTGACAGGTGGAATTATGACCGGTATTTTGGATATGAATAGTAGTTATATCAACAATATTGCAACACCGACTCTTAATCATCAAGCTACACCAAAATCTTACGTTGATAGAAATCTTAGACTCAGGATAGGAAATGTGGTAGTTCATATGAACGAGGTAGAAGAAAAGCTCAAAAAATATGTTGACGAATCACATATCAGTGACTCATCAAATTTGAAAGATGAGTTCCGGTACATAATGGAAAATGTTGACGAAAGCTCATCTGAGTCTGGTATAACCGTCACCGGTATAGTCGATTTGGTAGAGTCACCGCATACACTAAACAGAAAAGTTTATGCGTTGCTATTACACAAACATCCGCTAAATAGCTACGCATCAAGAATCAGTTTTAATATGTATAAATTACCAAAGGGAGAATATACCGTTTGTATCGAATTTATCCCACCTACGATGAGCGGCGTCAGCGTCGATGTTCAATCGGCTTCTCTCAACATAATTAATCAACCGATGAAAAAATTTTCTAATTACAGTAGAAGCATTATCCATCTACATAAGTGGGAAATTTCACCGCCGGAGTATATAAGGGTTGATTTAAAATGTAGTGGCTCACCAACATCAGCTTCGCAAGCTCAAGCTTACCTTATAATTTACGGAATAAAAGGATACCACTCAGATGTACCGGCCAGTGTTTACGACACTCCTTATATTTTGGAGGGTGGGAAAATGCTAATGCAGACCACACTCGATATGAATAATCACACAATTATCAATTCACCATCGCTTGCGATGAGCGGCGGTGTTTTTGTAATTAACGGTGTTTACAATAAAACTGCAAACCAAACATTTGCTCTATTTTCAGGAGAGGAAGAAGTTATAGTTCCTGTTAATTGTAAAATTGTAAAATGTTGTATTAACATCCTCGATACACTCCAAACATACCCTCCTATTTTTGTGATGATAAACAACGGATTAGGACGAGGAAAGGGTGGAAAGAAACAATCTTATGACATGAATGTCGTTTTGATTGAGTGTGATACATTTCGAGTAAGAATACGAAGTGATCAGGATACTACCCCAGCAATCAATAAATGTTTGGTAAGCCTTCTACTTGAACCGGTCTCTTAAGTTTCTCATAAAAAAATTTATTATACGCTACGTATAATAAATTAGATGATCTTTCACACACTAGATCTGTTCAAGCGCTTCTACAACCTCTCTTGCGATCTCTCGAGTTTCTCTTAACCATTGTGGAGATAAATCTTGAAAGATATACTCATTTATAAAAGAAACAAGAAAGAAAATACTTGCGATCATTATTTTATAATTAACATTTTAAAATTTAAAATCGATACATCTAATAAAATGAGTTTACTTAAGTGGAAAGAACTTGCAAAACGAAAAACCGAGTTGGGGAATAAGATTAACTTTGTTCACGAAACGTTGACAAAGAAAAAATTAGGTGAGGAGACAGATCAATTAGCTTATGAAAAAATTTTTAAACCGATAACATCAAAATTAGATGTACATGTGCAACATGCGAAGCCATCACAAAGGAAAAAACAAAGCGGTAAAGAATTATTAACAGGAATTGATTATTATCCTGATGTAGATCCGTATGAAGAGATGGATGTAGAAGGTTTAATCGATTTTGGTGAAGAAGTTTTACCGCAAGATGCGAAGCCATCAACATCATCACCATCTCCACCATCTCCACCGCCAGCATATTCACCGGGTGAATATATGCGCAGCCAACAACAAAGAGCTCTGGAAGAGAAAGAAATATTTGAAAAATACGGTTTACCTATTATCGAAACTACCGATCAAGCACCGGAAGAGATGCTTGAAGCGTACGATATCGCAGTAAAAGGTCTAGGAAAAGAAAAACGAAAATTAACCAATTTAATCAATAAATCGAGAGATCCTGAAGAAAAGGAAACTCTCAAAGAATATAGAGAGCATTTGCAAAGAGAAAGTTCCGTAATTACAGTGAGAAGAGATAAATTAAAAAAGACAGGTAAAGGGCTTAGGAGAGGCGGAAACTTAACATTTTTCAGTAATCCTAAAGATCTTGTCAAAAAACTCGAAGTAATAGTAGGTGAAATTATAGCCGGTAATACGAATATTGAGATGCGTAATACCGGAGTTGCGATTTTAGACGAACTTTTGAAAAATAATATAATCGATAAAATGCAGGCTAAACAGATTTACAAGAGTTATTTTAAATATTAAAAAAATATAGTTAACTACTACAGTAGGTAGTAATAAAATGGATAGAGAAATAGTGTTGTCATCATATTCAGTTAAATCAAAAGGTAACAACAGACCTGGAGATTTCACAACAAAATTTTATCAACCGATTGTTTTGGATCAAAATGCAGAATATGCTATCGGTCTTAACAGAATTATCAATATGAGTTTTACATGGTATAACATTAACGCTGAACGTAACAATCAGCTAATCAGATACAGCTCTGATGGTGGAAAAACGTTTCGCGACATTACTTTCCCAGGTGGTGTTTGGAATTATGAAGAGTTTAATAATCATATCCGAAAAGAAACTGTAATAAAACACCCTGAAAAAGAAAAAGATGTGTTTCCAATCAACCTGGTTTTTAATAAAGCAACTTTTAGAGTGGAAATAACGTTGAAAGAAAATTATCAACTCGATCTGACACTGAGTAACTTTAACGAACTGATCGGTTTTGACAAAACAGTTCTGAAGGAAGAGATTAACATTGGTCCCAGAGTACCAAATTTAGCTCAAGATACTGAGATGTTGAACATTCATTGTGATCTGACAAACGATTCACTCGTTGACGGTATAAAAACAGATATCATCTATTCCTTTTCAACATCTGTTCTTGAGCCATCATATAGTTTTTCAATTGAACCGATGAGAATAACATATAATCCGATAAATACGAACACAATAAGCAATATTCGAATCTATATCACAGATGGAAAAAGAAATAAGGTCAACCTAAACGGAGCAGATACAGCTTTTTCTTTAATTTTAAAAAGATTATAATATGAATGTAATAATAAAATGAAAAGTTACGAATTTACACGTTTTTATAGCCCATCTTTAGGCAAATTTGTTTACAAACATAAAGGAACAGGTGTCATTGTCGATAATATTTTTAAACCGATGAAGGCTGTAGCAAAGGCAGTTTTCAATAAATTAGCGAAACCTATCGCGAAAAAAGCGTTGGAAGCAGGAATTTCTCATACGGGTGAAAAACTAGGTAAAAAGATCTCTGAAAAATCTGGTGATTTGATAATGAAAAAACTAGCTAAAATGAGAATATCTTCATCAAAACAACCCACAACGGCGACTTCGTATAGAAGGCCTCCATCAAAACATATCGAAGATACTGAAGATACTGATATGATATTAAATAGATTAATATCAGGTAACGGTTTAAAAAAGAAAAAAAGATAAAAAATAATATAGCTCTATAATTAAAAAAGATGGCTTTTCGATCAAGTGATTATTTAGAAAGATATGAAAGGGTAAAATTTAAACCTGATGCTATAATCAGAACACCGGCTAATGGTCAACATCAGGTAAAAGGTGGTTATAAGTTTACAATTGATGATAGATCAACGTTTTTCGACTGGTATAACGCTCGTTTTGAAGTACGATACCAACTGCAGAAATTAGCAGACGGTGCTGGTTATGCAGCAGCCGATAGAATAACAGTTATTAACGGTTCTCATTCATTAATTAAACACCTAAAGATTAGATCTGGAGGTAAATTGATTTATGATTCAGATGATCTGCATAAAGTTACTTTTGTTAAAAATCTGTTAGAATACTCTGACGACTTTAGTAGATCTGTAGGAAAGAGAAGTTTCTGGTATCTGGATACTGATGCAACAACCGCCAACACTAATACAGGATTTGAAGCTAGGCGATTACAAACTCAAGCGGTTCAAAACAATGGTAATGGCGGCGCTAAAAAGATTAGTACGATTATTCCTCTGAATCGTTTTTCCTTTTTCGAAGAGTTGGAAGATAAGATGCTTGTACCCATGCAACTACAGTTTGAGATAAGGTTGCAAGATGATGACGAACTAATTCATATGGCTAACGGTACAGATGCTGGAAGAGTTGTTGTGGATAGGTTTGAACTTTACGTTCCAAAATTAGAACCCAAACTCTCTCTTTACGATAAATTTGTCAGCTCTTTTTTGAAAGAAAAACAATGGAAATATTTAGTTGAGATGTATAACCAATCAGCTCCTACGAGAGTATCAGGATTTTTTCAAATAACACCTAGTGTTGATAATGTTAAGCATGTTTTTGTTTATCTGAAAAGAGCTGCACCACCCAATAATGATAAAGCAGAAGATAGTCCATATCTTATGGACACTTTCAAATTAAATGAGGCAGATAACAATTCATCGCTAGCAACCTGTAAATTAGAGTATGGAAGTTCGGTTTTTTACCCTGAATTAGAGTATGATGCTGAAGAAAAAGCGCTGATATTTGATGATGTAATGTCTTATGCGATGAGGTTGAATGATTACAACACAGGTACACAGTTGAACTTATCCAATTATAACTCTCTCTATCCACTAATCTATTTCGATTTAACATGTCAATCTGAAAAGATAACAAGAGATCCCAAACCGCTAACATTCCATTATAAATTGAACGCAACTGCAACAGCAGACTTTAATGTACATGCGATAGTTTTGTATGAAAAATTAGCAAAAATAGATAAGGTTGGAAATGAGCTGGTCATCGCGTAACCGCGTTGCGTAAATTCATTTTAAAAAACAATTTTGTATTTTACAATACTAAATACAAAATGACAACATATCATCCTTACAAAGTAAGTTTATCTGAAGGTCAGAAAGAAAAACTTGCAAGAGCTTATAAAACAAGCAGTCCTATCACGATTAGGTTAACGAAGTCACAGACAAGCGGTAATGATGAGTTACTGTTAACAGCTACTCAGATCAATAGGATCACCAAAGCGAAATCGCTTGGAAACGGTGTCGAGATAAAAATATCAAAAACACAGATTAGAAAAGTAATGAGAGAAGGTGGTAGTCTGTTCAGTGCAATTATTCCGCTAGCGAAATCGTTGGCACCGACTTTAGCTAAAACACTCGGTTTATCAGCGCTTGCCGGTTTAGCGAGTGAAGGAGCAAGTCAAATTGTTAAAAAGATAAGCGGTAGCGGTTGTGGTCAAACCGGTGGTTTCCTCATCCCGAATAGTAAGATTCAACATCTACTTAATAATATTCATTTGCTAACAGATAAAGAGAAAGGAGTTCTTCAACGCGGTTTCCAAACAGGAAAAGGATTGGTGATAAAACCGACAAAAACACAATCTGGAGGGTTATTAGGAACGATATTAGCCAGTATCGGAATTCCGTTAGCTGTTGAAGCGTTTAAAAAATTGACCGGATCCGGTGCACCCAGAATGGGAAGACCTAAAGATGGAAAAGGGGCACCGCGATTAGGAATGAGTAGAAATCCTTATGATCCACCACCTCCATTTCAAGGTCGATGGGGTAAAAATACTTTCGGTATGGGAACCAAAAAAAAGGGAGGAGGGTTACTTTTAGGACCGAACAGCCCGTTCAAGGGTTTACCAATTCTCGAAACACTCTTGTAAAGAGTGTAAAGCCTAAATTCGTAAACAAACCGTTGAGTAATGTTGAACTGATGAAGTGGATTTCATACCTTAGAATTCCTAATTTCAAAGGGATATATTCGAGGGATGAAGTTATGCCTAAAAATCATAGTCCATGCATTATTAATCTCGATTCGCTTGAAAATGCCGGAACTCATTGGGTTTGTTGCGCTCCATCTCACGATAATAACTTCGTGTGGTATTTCGATAGTTTTGGAATGGGTTATCCTGAAGAATTTACATGCGTTAGCAAGAAACAGATAATCTATAATTCAAGTCAATATCAAAACATAAAAAGCGTCCTTTGCGGTTATTATTGCCTTTATTTCCTTCATCAATGGTCACTCAAGAAAGATTTTTACGATATCTTACAACCGTTTAGTTTAACAGATACTATGTTCAATGAAAAGTTCATTAAAAATTATTTTATGTAATTAAAATTAAAATTAAAAAGTTTTATTATACAGATCGTATAATAAAATGGAACCGATAGGAGATATATATTGCGTCAAGGAACAGAAACATACAGGTAATGCTGAACCGTCAGGTTATGAGATAGCCTCAAACGGTAGGGTATATATATGGTGTAAGTGCGCTAATGTAAATTGTGGAATCAAGAAAACCCGTTTCGTTAAGAAATCCCATTTCGATAAGATTTCGGGAAACTAGTTCAGCCCTCACATGGTGGGGGCTTTCTTGATGTGGAAGGTAGCCATAGTCTTGGAGAGATAGCTATGAAATCAGCTATGAAAGGTCTTTACAATTTAGGAAAAATAGGAGCGTCAAAAGCCGTCAAATCAGACTTTGTAAAGAAAAAGATTAAATCAACCGCTAATAAGTATATAGATCAAGCTTTGGACAGTTTCACGGGAGACTTATCGAAAAGATTCGATCCACTTCACCGGGGTAACGGTTTCGACATTCATAATGCGATTTTAAAACTTCCGAAACCAAAAGGAGGCTGGACATTACCAGGACATAAATATACAGGTCCAGGAAATCCGATACGTGATCAGGTAGATGCAGATTGGGAAGAAACAGGTAAAATACTGAAAGTTTACGATCAACCGACAGGAAGAACGGATGCTGTATCGATGCAACATGATGTTGATTATACCGTCTGTGCAAATAAACCGGATCCTCGAAAATGTAAAAATGAAGCTGATAGGAAAATGGTGAAAGCCTTGGATAGTATACCCTATAGCGAAAGACAGTGGGGTCATGCGCTAGCAAGAAATGTAATAGATACTAAACAAAAACTTGGAATGGGTGCTTCAAAAAACGGAAAAAGCCGCCGAGTAAAAACGTAAAGACGTGGCAAGAACAGTTAGCTGATGAGTTGCATAAACCTATAAGACGAAAGTTTACTCGGCGGCGTGTTATTGTAAACGGTATCGATGATATATGGTGTTCTGACCTTGTTGAGATGCAGCAATATAGTAAGTGGAATAAGGGTTATCGGTATCTTCTTATGGTGTTAGATATTTTCAGTAAATACGGCTGGATTGTACCGTTGAAGAATAAAAAGGGAGAGACCGTTGCAGAAGCGTTCAAAACAATACTCAAGAAAGGAAGAAAACCAAGAATGTTGTGGACTGATAAGGGTAAAGAGTATTACAATAAGAATATGAAAGAACTGTTAGACAAAAATAAGATAACAATATATTCGACAGAGAATGAAGAAAAATCTACTGTTTGTGAAAGATGGAACCGTACGATGAAACTGAAAATTTCTAAGCAAAAAACCATCCAAAACAATACCGTGTATTATGATGTGTTACCGAAGATATTGAAAAAATACAATAATACAAAACACCGAAGTATTGGGATGACGCCTGTGGAAGCGTCGAAGAAAAAGAATGAAAGTGCTGTTTACTTAAATCTGTATGGAAAGATGAGACCAACAGCTACGCATAAACCGAAGTTTAAAGTTGGTGATAAAGTTCGAATATCAAAATATAAACGTCCTGTTTTCGATAAAGGTTACACACCGAATTGGACTGAAGAGATTTTTACTATTGATAAGATTCAATACACTAATCCGATAACTTATAAAATAAAGGATGAGATGGGTGAGGAGATAACGGGTACTTTTTATGAGCAAGAGTTGCAGAAGGCTGTTCAAGATGTTTACCGGATTGAGAAAGTGATTCGACGAGATGCTCGAAAAGGTAAAGCGTTAGTAAAGTGGAGCGGTTACCCAGAAAAATTCAACCAATGGATAGACCTGAAAGAACTGAAAGAACTGTAATGATGTAAGTTTTTTTCATTTCATGTATTTCATATGAAATGAAAAATCATGCGAAGCTATTTTGTTTTATAATGTCCGTACGCAAGTGTGTGAATTCTATCAGGTTGTATTATTCTCTTATCATCATCTGCTGAAAGAGCGATCTTATTCACCTCTTCCGTAAATACTTCATGTTTACGACTCCTTATGGTATACATCTTTCGGTATTGTTTTCCACCTCCAAATAAACATTTCTTATAATCATCGAATTTAATACTTTTATTTCTTACCGACTTCGTTACTCCTTTACACTTCTTCTCCTCCTTTCCCTCATACATCTTATAACTGTAAAGTTTCGACCTCAACCCTACAAATTCTTCTATTATTTTACCACCAGCTTCATCCTTGAACATTCCCACCACTTTCTTATTTACTCCTTGTTGTATACCTGACGGATGATCTTCTGGAAAATTACTCGTATCAAACTTGGCAACTACATCATCGCTTATATCTTTGTAAAAGTCTTTTGTTTCAATCTCATATGCTAAGCTATCCGTATCGGTAAATAGTAGCTTTACTTTTTCACCGTACTTTGGTTTGATGTAGTTATAATGAAAATCGTACATTAGTGTTTTACTCAAATCGAGGATACACATACCGATATATACCGGTTTGTTGAATTTAATTTTTATCTTTTTCATGTCGACAGCACATAAATGTTCTGAGAAGATGGTGCAGTGTTTGAAGTTGGGTTTTGCTGCTAGTTTCTTTGCTTTCTTTTCCGAGTTGAGTAGACGTACATCCACTCTGTTACGGATGTTTTCCATCGTTTTTCCAAAGACGGAATTATTCATAAGTTTGAAAAACTCCTTTTCAAACTCATTTTGAGCTTTTGCTCTCAAGCGTGTGTTTAAATCAATGTACTTTTTCATCCAATCACTCTCTTCAAATTTAATACCTCGATGAATCTTTGTGATTTTCATCCCCAAACTCTCATATAGTTTGAGATTTTCATAGTGAAGAATGTATTTCTTTTTGTCATTCAAGTTAGGTATTAGTTTCTCCACTTTGTTTACCTTCACTCTCTCTGGAGCGAGAGGGTAGTCATTATGAAGGTCGTGTATTTCATATGGATACTCGAGGTCGACCTCGAGTATGCACGGTATACCGTCATTTCTCCAATTAACCAATTCATGATCGCTCATCCATTCGAAACCGCCTATAGGTAATTTCTTACACATAGCCCAACCGTAAAGGTTATTCGCATCGACATAAACATCAAATGTGTCAGACTTACTCTCATCATACTTTTCTTCCATGTAGATGTTGTTGGCTTTACCATACCTGTTTGAAATCATTGAAATACCACCTCTTATCCCTTTTTCAAACAATAGTAACATATCTGGATCATGTAAAAGTTCAAGTTTGGCACCTGTGCATTTTAATAACGCATCCCAAGACAATCCCGGTGCAGTATAATACCAAGCTGGATCAAGGTCGTAATTGTTAATGCAAAGTTCACGAAAGTTTTCAAACACATCGCATAAAAGTAAAACATCCGACTTGTTGTAGAGATTGTGATAATCTCTTAGTGTCTTCATTTCAAACGTACTCCACACCTTTTGCGCATGTTCATAATCTTCGTCAGAAATGCCTTCCCCACTTAGTTTGGAAAAGAATTTATCTTTCGGTGGTAATTGTGTTTCGTTTAATCTGTCGAGGGAGTCCATGTATTCATAAGGATACACACCTTTTCTCAACATCAACTCAAACTGTTCACCGCTAAAAAACTTGCCTGTGTTTTTAAACTTATCCTTTGATGCGCTCTTGAGATTTGTAACCAATTTGTCCAAACTTGAAGCCATAAAGTTGAAACTGTCGACAAATCGTATTTGTCGTTTTACATCCTTTTTCTTACCTTCCTTATCCTTATACGTGTCAACCGTTATTTCTTTCGTGAAACTAATATATTTTTCTTCATTTTGTGGAATACATTTTATTTCACCTTCACTTACACCTAGATTTTTGATAAATAGATGAGAATCATACCCACACAAGTTGTGTAAAAAGACAGGAATAAATGTTGCTTTCTTACATTTTAGATTGCATTCATTATGAGCAGCACCGCGAAATCTTCCGGTATAATGACAATGATCACGTACTTTTTTTAGTTTATCACTAGAATTCTCATCTTCAAATTCACCTTTACAGATCCAACACCTTGCTGCCCTTTCAAATTTACGTCTCTCTTTTTCCTTATAAATCATCTTCTTTGGGGATTTAAACTCGTTATATATTCTCTTAGTTTCACATTCTAACATATCCATAAATTTTTGACTTACATCTTCATCTTCAGAGGTTGCTGTATATTCAACAAGTTTTGAATACTTATCATCAAAATTACACTTTATGTAAAAACAAAAACTTGATGGTTTATGCTTTTGTAACTTCTTTGTGTAACTCTTTTCTTCTTCTTCTTCTTCTTCTTCTTTTTCTTCTTTAGGAATCGGTTTGATGGTTGACTCAAAATCTGCTATGATAGTGAATTCTAAAGGTATTTTTCGTTGATGGTTTTTAAATAAAAGAATCGTTCCTTCACCTGGCATTACAATTTTAACAGCCTCATTATCTTTACAGTATTCTTCATGTTTTTTTAACAATTCTTCTGTACTTCTATAGTTGAGGCATCTTAAACAAAAATACTTTTTATGTTCATTCTTTGATGTTTGATCTGATAACAGTCTACTCATACTCTTAATGAGACAGTAGTGTTTCTTTTCACCTTCGGAAATGAGTAAGAGATTTACATGGTTTGTACGATTTTTTTGATTTACATAATCACTTACTTTCAAAGGGTAAACTAATCTTTCATACCCATAAACATTAATACTTATTGTCTCGTTTTGTTTTTCAAAACGTTTAAGATCCTTCAATTCAAATGGAAACTCAATTCCATCCCAGTTTAATTTTTCAGACTGTTTCCTTAATATTTTCGTTATACGTTCACCATCTCTAGTTACCGGATTTAACGCTCTTGTGATGCACCATTTAAAACATTCATCGTCATCGTTTTGCATGTTTATTATTGCCTTTTTATCTGAGAGTTTCTTTGGGAGTTGTATGTAGGAGGAACCTCTCAGCGGTTCATATTTTACTGTATGAAGCTCCAAAGCAACAATTGAATCAAATATCCAATTACTACCTCGTTTTTGATATGCTGCTAAACTCTCTAGTATCTTACCCATCATTTTTTGGTAGAGATCGTCAAGGTTAGTACCTTGAAGGTTTATTTCAACATTTGAAACAAAATGACCAGTTACATACTCTACTTCACCGGTTACTATATTTGTTTTCGACATGGAACACTTTAGGATTAATTTCAACTTTATGTTGTGATGTTCGTTTAGGAACTGAAGTATAGTTGGTTTTACAGCTGACAAGAATGTTTTTGGACCATACCCCTTAACTCCATCAATAGTATATTGCACGGCAAACTTTTTCAAAGCTGACTTCCTCTCTTCAAGCTTGAACGCGCTTGTTTGTTTAGGCTTTAAATTTTCTAAAGCCACTTGGAGTGAATTTCTTTTTGAAATCCACTGTTTTTTCTGTTTGTTATTTTTTACCTTTTTTTTCACCTTTTGGAGTTTTTTCTTGATTCTTTTGATCTGTTTAACTTTTGCTTTATCATTCACCACTTCAACAGGTGAAGGTATTTCAAAGTTCTTTTCTTCTCTTTTCTGTCTGCGGGTTTGTTTAGTTTTCAACTGATAAGGTTTTGGTTCTGCTTTTCGTGGAGGAGGTGGTGTTTGTTCTCTTTCCCTATGCGAAGCTGGTTCTTCTTCTATAAAATTAACAATACCACGTGGTGGTTCTTCTTCATCTATAAAATTAATGATACCATGTGGTGGGGGAGGGTTTGAAGATTGATCAGTAGTATTAGCAGCTATTCGTTGTCTTCTCTTTTTTGAAAGCCTCTTCTTTTTGACTTTATCTTTCTCTTCCTTTTGTGATTTAATACTACTTTCGATATTTTTGACTAGTTCTTTCTTACTCCAATCTGAATAACCTTTCAAACCATTTTCACGTGCAATTACCCTAAGCTGTTTAACAGTTTTTGAATCCATCTTATTTGTATGCGTACAAGATTTCTTTAATTCCATTTTTCACATATAAAAATTCCTCACTCCAACTCACTAACATTGCTTGAGTGGTATCTCTTTGAGGTAGTCTCTTTAGGTAGTGGTGATTTTTTTTCTTCCATGGAACTCGTCAGTGTTGCTTGAGTGGTATCTCTTCAGGATAGTCTTCATGACTCGTGACTCGCGAGTTGCGAAATATCTTTTATCGTTAAATTAGTGTGGATGATCAATAATTTAACGAAAATTCAATGAAATGCGCTAGACATCTGAACGTGTGAACGGACCATTTTCTCGTTAAATTAGCGTGAATGGTCGATAATTTAACGGTAATTTAATGAAATGCGCCAGAACCGGCATATATCCTCTACTCATTTACATTTATTTTTCCTTCGCCCTCTTACTGAGACATTTAAGAGGCAAAGTCAACATTTGTCCCCAAACGTTTACTGGTGCAACACGAAGAATTGTATATATCTGATTGATGATTGAAGTTTTTTCTTGTGCTGCTTTCTGCACAGGCTCGTCTCTCATCTACATGGGTGACAACCAGTCAGTCAGTCAGTCTGCTCAATTATTAACCCGGCTTTCAGTTCTAACTTTTTAACCTGTTGACGAAATTCTTTGGTGTGAGTGATTCGAATGAAACCTCTTCGATAATACTTTTGCATGGTACCATTTGTTTTCCAATATTTTACGAAATGAAATTTTGGATTTCTCTTGAATTTTGATGATTGGCACTTTTGGGTGTTTATAAAGGGTTAAAGACCTAAAGACTTCTGTAACGATGCAATGACCACTTAAACAAACAGTAGCAAATGTAGCTGGATCTTTGTGCAGATCAGGATCAGCAATAAACTAACTAAAAAAACTTTAACATGCGAGGTTGATCAGACAGCTGAATTCGATCGATTTCTTTTAATAATATTTGCCCAATATTTCGGTTAGACAAAATTAACCTTCATCAGGGGCTAAGAAAGCTAAGTGAAGATGGAAGCAAACGGTTACAATATTTAAAGAAGGGCTAAGATAAAATGCTGATACATGATAGGCTAATAAACAAGTAACGGTTGAAAACTAGAAACGGCTAGTAATGATTATAACAATAAATATGTGGAAGATTAAATTTCGTCGCGGATCATGTCTCTATTAGAATTAATGAGTTCTAATGGGATGATTTGGAGGTCGGTAATGGAGTGTCCGGTGAGAGCACGTATGTGTTCTCCAAATCGATCACTGACTTGACGTTTTGTCTCATCGATGTATTGTGTATGACATTTGGCGCATTGGATCATGTAGATGACGTTCGTGGATGTGCAGCAGATCATACGATGTCGTATTTGTCGTTTTTCACCTGTAAAGAAGAAGGTGTAAAACGTGTTTCCTTCTTTGATAAAAGAACATATTTTCTCCCATTTTAAATATTGTAACCGTTTGTTTCCATTTTCACTTAACTATCTTAGCCCCAATGAAGGTTAGTTTTGTCTAACCGAAATATTGGGCAAATATTATTAAAAGAATCGAACGAATTTAGCTGTCTGATCAGCCTTGCATGTTAAAGTTTTTTTTTTTGTTAAAGAGCTAGTGTAATGGATATTTTGACCTTTTTTGGTCAAAGCCGTACTTATTTACAAAAGAATAGTAAAACACTAAAAGAGCTTTGGTTTTGCATTGCTACGCTTTGTGATTGGCTCAAAAATCTCGCGCCACTTTCTCGACCAATCAGAAGTAAAACCAAAACCAATCATGACTTGCTCGCACGCGTTTTCCCGCGCTTAATTTGGCGCCGCCGACATGTAATTGCTTCGAGCTCTGATTGGTTCATTGGATTGTTTACGACTGCTGTGATTATGGTTTTGGTTTTGGTTTTACGACACTCAATTGAAAACTGCTCTATCAACCAATTCTTCAAAGAGGAAAAAATTATGGTCTGTTCTAGCCTATTGTTGAAACGAAAATGCGATAACTTAAAAAAAGTTAGCCTAACTTTTTTTCAAGTTATTGCAATTCATTTGATCGACCCAGTCCTTCTATAACTAGATGACTAGAGACATTAATCAATAGTTTTGCTAGCATACGGTGGTAATTTATCAGAAAACTCGGGACCATTATTGTTATTAATACAGAAGACATTTTTTGTTTTTTGAAATGACACCAAATTCCCCTTTTACTGCCTTTTAGTGTCACTTTAAAAAGCCAAAAGACATCTTTATATCAGTGGAAACCCAGAAATAAGAACAAAGAAAATAGAAGAGAATACGAGTTTTGTTTAAAATTATTCTACTAGTGCTCTAAGAGTAAAACTATGTGCCTTTGGTTGCAGATGGAAAGGATGGAAATGGCATGGATTGCATCTTGAAACATTGGAGCTAATTGGGCTAATGGCCTTTTTTATGTCTCGAGACGACTTAAACGTCTGGTATAAAAACAGAAAATTATTATAGGCCAGACGGATTTAACATCTGACGTTCTTCGCCCCTGCTTAACAGACGGCTCTAACGTCTCAGACATGAAACACGTCTAGTATAAAAAACAGGACGGCCTTAACTGGGACGAATTTAGCCCTATTTGTATATTCCCGCTCTTAAAATTTATAGTGGCAACGAGTTTGGTCGTGTCCAGTCACTTTCGAGAATAGCTTTTTTTAAAGAAAATCTTGTGTTTTTTCTGTTTGGCCGTCTACTTTAACGCGTCCCGTTTTTATTCCAGACGCATTTAACCATAAATACGTCTAGATGACTTTAACGTCTCTAGCATAAAAACGGCCAATATTATATTTTCTCTTAGAAAATTCACTTGATATCTTCCTGTTAGTGTTCTGTAAGCATTTGGTGTTTGACAAAGGTACTTAGCTTTAATTTAGGGCAGTTTTAACCCAAAAACCTCCAAATCACCATGACAACATAGCTCCTTTAACTTCTCAAGTTTCCTTTCAGTAAGTGTGCGAGAGACTGAGACCGAGACAGTTTACTGTGTACCACATAGGAGACTAGCGCTTCCTTAAGTATATTTTGTTTAACATTTTGCTTGCCGTTCGTCCGGTTATTTTCAGAGTTTGTGGCCGTGCAGAGGTCTAGTACCGGTTGGCGCGTATAGGCAGGACTTCAGATTAAATATGTTTGTTGTTAAGCCTGGTTTCTGCCGTCCGATTGTTTCCATAGATGAGAAATGTATGCCCCACATCATCTTTCAACACCCGGGGGGATTTCCCGTGAATATAGTTCTGTAAACACTATAGTGTATATATAGCTGATGTTTTGAAAACATGGTTGATGAAACTTTGTCCATCAATTTCACTACAAGTACGATAAAACAAGGGTTTTTATGGCCCCGCATGATCAGCCCAAACCCCGAAAATCGCAGAAAAGAGAAAGAAAAGGGAAAGAGAGCGAGAGCGAGAGAAAAAAAGACTGGCAAGTTCTTTTGTTTTTGTATTGTGGACTTTAGACACTCCCAGACGCTTTCTCAGAGAGGCATGGTTTTCAAATATCCAGCTAGATATATAGTGAATAAATAAAAGTTATTATATTGTATTGTATACTTGGCCGTTGAAAAACAGGGGAATTTAGTTACGTATTTTTAAGTATACAATCCACTGTAGGAAAAAAGATGGCGGCTGTTCATTTTACCACAATACCTTGCGGACCTAACACAGCACATAAGGCACAAAGAAAGCCAAATTTTTACAATATTTGTTCCAGTACTAAGGACAATGTGTAGACCAGGTTTGAAGATTTTATAACTTTTCTTTACATTTTTATGAACGTTGTTAAGGTTTTTGTGCGCTAAGAATTATGGGTAAATGTACCAGTCGCCATCTTTTTTCCTACCGAGGATTACCTCGGGGGATACTCATGTACGTATAACGTACGTATAACGTACCTGAGTGAGTGACGTATAACGTACCTGAGTGACGGAAAGGTGACGGAGACGAAGGGTGAAAGGCCTTTTTGGGTTTAAAATTTGCCTGCCTTCTGAGTGACTCTCTTTGGGTTTGAAATTTTGTGGTGATTTTTTTGGGGTGATACGGTCTGGGCCGTTTTCTGGGTCTGGCTTTAGCCTAATAGGAGATTTTTGGGTCTAACAATTTGGCCTCATTTGCACCCTCCCTGTCACGATTAAGGTGGCTCCCTGTAGTTTTGTAGCCGCGCGCGCGCTGATGACGCGAACGTTAGTAAATTTGCGCGCGCTCACACGAAAAAGTAGATTTTTCTCGATTTTATGACGTCGGCAAAGCCAATAAAGGCAAAATTAGGAGCGGATTTTCTCGCGTTTCCTTCGGTGAACCTTTTTAAAACGTCGCATAGTTTGAGATAAAAACTCTATCTTTCATATATTCTTTTTAGGAAAAAATCTGTCGGAGCAATTTAGTTTAATAGGTAAATATACGAAATTGCGTGATATTCCGAAAACCGTCTGAACGACCCCATGTTTTTATCTTTCCAAAATGTTGCCCGTGATCATTTCCACAATATATCAAAGTTTAAAAAAAAATTCACCCAAGGAAACTCTAAATATTTAAGAATTAAGGTCAATTAATTTGCAAAATATATGCCATTCTTTGGATGCTGCGTTGCCATAGCAATGGCCTCTATCAAAAAATTGACAACAAATAAACATGCAGGTAGATGGCGGGGTTGATGGCGGGGGTGCTCTTGAAGACCCGACTATGAATGTCAAATTCTGCAAGAATAATTCTGGAATGGTTAATATATGCACTGCAAATTTACCAGAGATAAGGGAGGTGGGAGAGGGGGGAAGGCCGAAAGAATATACGACAAAATTATGACTAGGTCTAACTTCACATCGGAATATCTGTGACAGTCTATTTACGAAAGAATGAATACGAAAACAACTAACCATTTAACCATTTTATTTTAACTTTATTTCAGTAGTTCACTCTTTTAGTTGACAAGACAACAGTATTTAAAACAGAAAACACGTTAATGGACATGCACTCAGAATTTTTATCAAAACGACGCATATTATTGTACGGTCAATTGGAATTACGAAGTTTGTTAACAAAGTTCAGGCGAACTTCAGCAGCATCTGAAGTATGGAAGTGGCACCGATGAGACAAATCAAACGCAATTTGCGCATGCGCGCAAGCATCGACAAGACGTTGCTCCCGGAAGTACTGATCCGATCGAACCAACTGATACTGAACCTGCGCGATCTTTGTCATTTCGGGTGTGAAGTTGATTTTTAAGCTGTTGAGACACTGCTTTGCCTCAAGGAGTGCTTCTTCCTTTACTGAGCGGCTTTCTCGTCCGGATTTTGTGAAAGAGTCGAGAAGTAACATTGTTTTCTTTATCAGCGCTATATCGTGCATTCGCGAGAGTAAACTGTTGGCACCTTCTTTCAGTCCAAGTGAGGAGATTTCAATACAGCGATCAAAGCATCGCTTGGATTCTTCAGCCATAGAAGCCATGTGGGCCTGTTCAAGAAGCAGACAGCCCTCTTCGTAGGCAAGGG
The DNA here is from genome assembly GCA_022457155.1 of Cladopsammia gracilis. NCBI lineage: Eukaryota > Metazoa > Cnidaria > Anthozoa > Scleractinia > Dendrophylliidae > Cladopsammia > Cladopsammia gracilis. The sequence continues at coordinate 296,860 of JAJGOT010000021.1, forward strand.
ACCCACGATCTAAAATAGAGGCTGAGTTATTTAGATGCTTCTTGGCTAAATCAATGCATCTTCGGGCTCTACCCAAAGCCATCTTATCTCTTCGATATATTTCCGCCAAGTAATAACTTCCGCGACCTTTGCACAGGGATACCAAGCTAGTTGAAGCATCTGGAACCTTGGCCATTGCTTCCTTGATAAAACCCTCTGCGGATTTCAGTTCGTTTCTATAGCAAGCAGCCATTCCTTGTTCGAGGATGACAGCAATCTGTAGATCAATGTTCCCGGCGTATTTCTTCAGCAACTGCTCAGCCTCACGATTAAATTCGTCCCATTTACCGTCATCTCGAAGATCTCTCAAAATCTCTATAATTTGCAAACTTTGCTCAAAGAAACCAGAAACTTCCGCCGGAAGTGATTTTTCTTCCGACGCGATTTGGTGACTTTGACCCGGAAGTGACGTTTCCTCAGAACCCATTTTTGGCAAATACTGTCGCTTTCTTTTCCTTTTGGGTGGAGTTCTTTTGCTTGTTTCAACAGTCATGTGTTGTTCTCCCGGAAGTGAAGTTGTCCTTGTGGCAAAGTGATCCGGAAGTGACTTTTCTTTGGGATTGGGTGTATCCTTTTGTTCGCTTCTGTCAACGTGACACTGTTCCGGAAGTGACGAAGGCTTATCATGAATTCTTCCCGGAAGTGATGTCTCTTCAGAAATCAATCTTTGCCTTTTGTTCCTTGTATGCGATGGACTCTTTCGTTCGCTTGTATCAACAGTAATGTGAATCTCATCCAATAGTTCACTTGACTGAGTTCCAGTTCGTTTCTTCCACAAAGAAAAAGTAACGATATATCTTCTACTGGGTGTCTGAAAACGAAACCAGAATCCAACAACACCTTGGAAAAAGTCGAAGGAAGCGTCGCGCACGAACAACACTCCATCCCTGATTTCCTTTTTGCCATTCCTGCTACATTCGCTCACAGTCACTTTAACGTCGAAATAAACCTCCACTTTCTTCGATCTTCCGAAACAAGAGCTTTGACCAAAGCTGTATTCAAGAGCGCGCGCTGTACAACGATTTTGGCACACTTCAAGCACCACTAGATGATCTTTGTGGAGTTTTGGGAAGTCTTTTGCATCCTTAAACACTGAAGTATGCTTCGTAGGCGATCGGAGAACTCGAAGGATTGGCTTCGTACTGTCGAACACATTGCGAAAACCGCCAAGATTAATCACAACGTTGTTTTTGTCCCCAATGTGAGCATGGCAAGCGTTGATTTCAGAAACCGCAGTAAACCCTTCAAGATAAGGTTTGTCATCCAAAGGCGGAATTATCCGGACAAAATCCGCACATATGTTAATCGATTGACGAATTCGTCTTGCATTCTTAATCACAACAAGTTCTTCCGACCCACTATATCTTTGCAACACACGAACAACCAGTTCATCGTCTTCGGACACTTTCGTGAGACAATCGGAAACATCGTCGGGCATGGCGAGGTCAAAGAGACCAACACGAATGCTATTATGTTCACCAACTTGTAAATAAACAGTCCGAGCTTTGAAGATGATATTTCTTTGTTGCGCTTTAAGATATGAAGGGTCTTTCTCGCTTCCTTCTTTCGATTTCGGCAGTAACACTTCGACTATCTGTCCTCTAATTTTGCTTCCGATGAAGGGGACTCGGGCCAAAGTCCTGCCTTCGCCTTCTCGAAGCGACATTTCTAACTACGCAATAGCTTTGTCTGGTCGTTTAAAAAGCTCACAAACCTTGTATCTCACACGTTTCCGTCTCTGATGCCTCGCTGAAAGGCAGTTTGTTTCCAGCGATTTAGAAATCCACTTGCACTTGCTATATATACGAACTTGATTTGTGCTGTTAGCGCTCCGAGAAATTTCGAACCACGACTGCTTAAGCGATAGCCTCACGATTACAACTCTGTTTATGTTTTTGCGATGACATTTAAATCCGTGACGTCAGGGGATTCCCCGAAATTGCGCGAAGAATGTCACAAGACTTACACCTGACACGAATAATATAATTTCTCGATCACTTTTCTCGTTGGTTTCATCCGAATGAATATTTATGTACTTTTGGAATGGTAAAAATAGAAATAATTCTAGATTTGTGGGATATACCATAAAACAATGAGTATAAAGAACTGCAGGAGCCAGCCCGCCGGGCCTGAAGAAATCGAAACTAACTTTACTTATTTATATTTATAAATTTATATATAATTTTATATTGAATGCTCTATATAATGACCCCAATTAGTTTTTTTAGCTAAATACCATTGACACTTATAAGTTATTCATTCATTCAACTTAAGGAGCGTCGAAAACAACAAAATGAATAAGGTATGATCGGGAAAAAAACACGTGACCGATAGTGACGTTTTCGCGGAATCATGATTTTATAATGAAAGTCTTTTCTCTCTTAAAAAGACAACCTCACGAAATACGGGCCTGTCGAGAAACTTAATGGTGTGCTTTTTATATTTCTTCCACAGTAAGGTTCTATTTATTATTAGTTTCTTTAATTATTACGCAGACCTTCAGCTTTTGGCCCATCACGCACAACGACACGCACATCGTTGGGGATGATTGCTTGACGAGCCTAAAAAAGGTCTGCGCAGGAGGCTAGCATTTTCGAGGTACCTTTTAGGGAATTGAGGTGAAAAAATGTGACCGAATGTGTCTCAGTGTTTTAGAATTGGTGCCTTTTTTATAGCGGTAAAAATCCATTTGAGCCACGCTTATCAAACGAGATTCTGGCATCTTTTGAGGTCTTTTCTGAAACTTTCCGACGAGCACCCACAACGTCATTTTTATATGGAGTATGGTTACAATGTAATTTATTATCTGATTTTAGAATATGACTTATAAATATAAATGAATATGTAATAATTTGAACCATATGAAAAGGCCATCCGGTGATGTTATCTCGGATCGACCAGATCAGCGCAGTCAAGAAATGGAATGATTGTTGCAACACAGGAACTTGCGTATGCTGCATGCTACCTCCCAAGGTTGCGAAACTGACTTGTATAAAAATAGTTTTACATGTAAACTGTAGCTGCGGTTACACGTTTCAACTTTTACCAGTGGCAAATTCCAATTACTAGTAAGTCAATTAACAAATTGACGTCACTTTTTTATACGTCTTTAGTCCTCTTATTGATGATAAATTTCGTCATAACATTGTCAAAGTGTTTTAGATCTATTTTGGACGTATTTCTCATTGAATAATTCTGGATTTGTGAAAGAATTCTCACCACATCGAGAACGCAGCGCTGAAAAGTTTGGGAAAAACTGACGGCGTCAGCTTTATCTGTACTTTTATATACAATAAAAATTAGCCAATCAGCGCACGAGAATTCGCATAATTGATACCACGGCATTTGTTATTTCGAATTTTAATAGGTAAAAGTTGAAACGTGTAACCGCAGCTTGTATTGTTGTACATCTCACACGATATGAGGAAAATCTTTAATATCGAACCGTATCTTGTCAATTTATACTGGAAACGGTCCTGCGTTTTTTCGTTTAGCTTTTGTCTATCGATGGCACCTGATTTCTGAATACGTGATAATCATGCTTGAGTACTGAAGCACGACAAATTTAAAACAAATAAATTGATCACGAAGCAAACATTTGTTCATTTAACATCTTTTTCTTTTCTATTTCCTTTTACGATATCATAGTTACAATTTAGTTTAAGTTTTAATCGATCTGTTTATATTATGGATACAAATACCATTCACAGTTCAGAATATTTACACTATTTTACAAATCGGAATGCGGCAATAGCGATTCCGTTTGATTTCTGCGTGTCAGAGTACAAAAAAAAAAAAAAAAAACATATGAGAGTTTTCTCAACAGTACGACAGTTGTCTGGGTCGCAACGTTATAATATAGTTCTGGGCTAATGTTTTACAATTAATTGTTCCTCTTTCACTGAATTGTTTTTTAGTCGTGACCTCCGCTATTTGGGAAGTCACGCGAAAATCGTTGCGTGACAGCAAGATTGTGTATCGAGCGCTACTCCAAAATCCGCAGCAACGAATCAAACTCTGATCCGGACGAGCTGATATCACCATCTTCTCCTTCACTTGCACTCACGATCACACCACTGGCTGGTGACGATGCAAGTCGGTTTCTGGCCGTTGTACGATCTCCTCGCGTGATACTGCGCGTGTGATCGAGCCGTTCCTGAGCGTGAGAAATCTCGGTGTTGAAACCCAACTCTACTGCCCTGTCCTTCGCCAAACTCGCAAATTTTTCAGCCTCAGCGTAGTTTCCTCTTCGGTATTCTAGATCTGAGCTAGCCAGGTTAAACTGGATCTTCACTCCTTCTGGAATCTCCGACCAGTATTTAGTTTTCAGCGTGTTCAAACACTCCTGGCCTTTGGCGATGGACTCGTCGCTCAGAACGCGATCTCGCGCGGCCTCCGTACGGCAATCGAGCAAAAGCATTGCTATTTTGATCAAAGCAAAGTGGTGCTTCTTCACATACACATCGCCGTCTTGCATTTCAACGTCTAGGCACACATCGATGCACTTTTCGAGATTGCGCAGAGTTTCGTTTACTTGCTTAGGACTCCGGTGTGGTGTGCGGCCGATGAAATCGAGTAACACACTCGCTCTCTCGTAAACGATGTAGCTGGTGTCGAGGTTCGTGTGACACGCGCGATTGTTTTGCTCCGCTAACTGTACGTCCTTTTCAGCATCGCCTAGACTTCGTTGTCGTCTCCGGACTCCCGCGCGATAACCAAACCCTCTACCAGATAAAATATGGACATTTGTGGCTTGAGGCATCAACTCGAACGACTCATCGATCAGCTTAAGAGAGCCTTCTAAATCGTTTCTGTAACAGGCTGCCACGCTCTGCTCCAATTTAATCGTTATTTGAGTGTCCGTATCAGGAAATTTCAGCAACAATTTACTTGAAAACTTGTCAAAATCGTCCCACTTCGCGTTGTCTCGGCGAGATTGCAATTGCTTCATCACCCATGAAGATCGCTTACACAGTTCCATACTTTCTTCAGAAAGCGAAGCTGGGCCTAATTCCGAACGCGGGGGTACATTTCGTACCGCTCTTTTCCTTGGCTTCCCGGGTTTACAAGATACTTGAGACCCCGTTTCTAGCGTGATCGAAATTTCGCTCGTTTTCAAAGCACTGTGTCTCTCTACTGTTTTCATTTTGCCCTTCTCTTTCGCTGGAGCTTTTTGTAAAGCGAAGTTGATTCTATATTTCGTGTTTTGCTCGTGAAAGCGGAAGAGAAATCCGGCAACACCGGCCATAGATCTTTTGACACCATTCTTGGTTTCACTTTTGATGCGCATGTACTGATAATCGGGCATTTTGTGTCGAGGATCACCGCTTCCATCGCGACTGTGGGTTACTGTCACAGCTATGTCGTATTTATCTGTGATATCAAGTGCTTCCCTCGTGTGTTTATTCTTGCAGACCAACAGTTGTACCAAGTGGTCATGTTTGCAATCCGGGAAACCGAGTCTACTGAAGCCGATGCTCAAAATTCCTTCAGGTTTCCAAAAAGTTTCCAAAACCGGTCCATCTTCGTGTCTGTCGCTTGTATTGTTAAGAGAAGCGGGAATCGTTTCCGTTGAACCGAAACTTATGTCATTGTCTTTCCCAAATTGCATGATTCGAGCATCAATGTTCAGAACTAAGGCGCCTTCGCTTCCGTCCGTCGCCAATTTTTTCGTGCTGTTCATTCCATCGACGTTTGCTTTCACAATTTTTCCGCCGTTTATAGCTGAGGATCCGATCAAATCGAAGTCGTTTGCTTTATCTGTTTCATTTTGGTCGAAACCTTGACAACACCTAGACATAACTCTTTGCGACCAAACGATCTTCAATTTCTAAACACGCAAATACCGAGTAAACTCGAACAAGGACATTCCGGGAGAAACGGTAACTTAGCGACCCATATGGCTAAAATCAGGCTGTGAAAATGATTTAAAACAGTTGAAGAACTCGATTTTTTCCGCCTTTAGCGCCTGGTTTTTCCTTTTAAAAACCATAACACTTAGTTCTGCTTTTGAAAGCAGAAATTTTGGTTTATTTATCATTCCGATCAATGTGTCGGGGATTCCCCTCAGAAATTTTTGCGCGGTGAGGTCGGTCGGCAGCTGGTCGGCAGCCTATCAGCAACCACTTCCGATTGTTTCCGAAGAATACCGGAAGTTTCCGAGAAGGCTAGAATGACCCTCCCACAATGCAAGGCAGAACAACAGATTCCAATCGAGGTTGGCTTGGCCGCGTCTCATCGAATCGAACCCTCCCCAGATTTGTTTTAGCAGGGAATTTCACATAGCGATTTATCATTTATTTGCAGAAGAATGGGGAAATCTCACGATTTGCACTGCGAAGTTCAGCTGCTAGATGACCAAAACACAACTGTGGACCTAGACGTAAGTTTTCCTGTTTAACTATAGCGTTTTGTGTGTTCTAAAATGGAGTCTTGCGATGTTGTTAATAGTTTATGTGGAAAGCTCACTAATGGCTGTGTGTCACTAGGTGTAAATGTGTTGATGAGCCAAAACATTTTAATTGCCAAACTATTTGTGGTTAGAGGAGAGGTTTCTGAGAAGGTCCGTAAATCGATGATGATACAGTAAATAATTTCGCTGTGATATTTTTTTGTTTTTCGCTCGCGTTCAAGCGAGCGTGATCGCATTGATTCTCGTGTTTTTGCGTTCAACGAACGAATGATCAAATTCTAATTGACAGAAAGCCCTTGCAATTTTGGCTCTCACCTTTTTTGGCCTCAAGACGGCTCAATTTGAAGGTACCGAGCTGGAAAATGTCTTTAAGTTGTGTATTTTAATATTGTTCCATTGAAATGTTAACGGTTCAATATACAGTGCATATATAGGTTGAAATTTTAGGACGCCGTTTTAAATACAAATACATGTATCTGTGGTATTTTTAGCTTTGTTGCCTTGGCGAAATTACGAAAGAACATCGCTTCTAGAGATCTTTCACTGTTTTGGATGATTAAAATTTTTTCCTTTACTGATAAATTGTTTATTAAACAATCCATTTGTTGATCTTTTGTTCTCCTGGGAATTGTTTAAAAGCTTAAATATTTCAGGCTAATTGATAAAACCAAAACTTTCTTAAAAACTTTATGTATTCAAGTCCTGATACAAGATAAAAAATAATCCATTTTTACATGAAATTAAAACAGGACAATATTGATGTGACCTTGCAGATAAGCTTATATTATAAATTTCAATTCTGTTGTTGCTGAGACAATAATTATTTACATTGTACAGTGTATAAGCTTACATATTTAGGGAGCTTAAGCAACCACCAGGTTGGAGAACATGAACATCCGACGGTTAATTTTCCTTTCTCCACCTGAACTGGAAAGCAGTCCCTTCAAATTCATGCTCCTGGACAATCCAGTCACATTAGACAAACTAAAAAATTTGAAGCAACTGCAAGGTAGTATAAAATACTGTGAATCCTTTGACATTTTCCTTGGCGTTGCCATCAATGTTGCTTAAGCTCCCTATTGTTGTGACTGGACATCATATTACACACAACTTGTAAATGTTTTGAGCCTTGAGTTACAAGCTCCGGTTATTTTGTTGCAGAGACATGTCATGTACTGTACATTGCATCTTATCTTTTGAAGTCAAGATTTTGCAGGGAGGGCATGACCCCAGGGGGGGGGGGGGGGGGCTCCCATATAAAATTGACGGGGGTGCTCGTCGTACCTTTTAGGGGTCAAAATTTGGAGATTGGTACCACTTAGGGTACTAAAATCTAAAATGACCACCATTAGAATTATCGCGGTACCTTTTAGGGTATTGGGTATTGAGCCAAAAAAATATGACAGAATATGACATGTGTTGTTCTAGAATTGATACCTCTTAGGGTTAAAAATTATTTTAAGCCACACCTATCAAACGAGATTCTGGTACCTTTTAGGGTGTTTTTCGACAATTTCCGATGAGCACCCCTGTCATTTTTATAATGGGAGTCCCCCCTATAATTCACTAACTTTATGACATACATGTATGGGGAAAGCTTTTTTTTTCTGGTTTCTGAGCAACAGTGACTACCATAACAACAGCAGTGTATTACCCTAGCCTTCATTCTAAACGATGTCCCATTTCTCAAAAATGGTCAGATCAGACACTTGCAATGTACATGTAATAACAGAACTTTTCTAGTATTGAGGTTTGACTAAATGTACTGTAACACCTTACCTGAACATATAAAAAATGTGGAAACTACAGGTGTATTGACATTAATTTTTTTTAAACGTATACTAAAATTTCACTTAAAACTTCACCTTTTAAACAAACTTTTTAACCCGTGAATATGCAAAGCACGATGAACGGGTTATCGGGGACTGTGGCAAACTCACTCACTTGCTTGCTCGTTCCATCACTCAGCTGTAAACTTAGTGTTATAATGTTTTGTTACGAATGCGTTGCGTAACAAGAACAACTTAAATCCTGCAATAACAACTAATTTGTTGTAAACGGATATAAACAACAATGAGCTTAAAGATGTTTTTTGGAGTTTTAAAATGTAAAATTAAAACTTGGAATGGATTTTAATACACGTTTTATCGCATATCTCTTTGAAATAATAAAATTTTACCCTTCTAATTAATGTACATGTAGGTTTTTGTAGCCTAGTGGCGTGGTTCATGTTATGGTAATCAATCAACCTAAAAATGGCTCGAGTTCAAATCTCGCTGTGAACCTTTTTTTGGTGTTCTTCAAAACTTGTTATGTTTAATTTTAAAAAAAAATTGAACTGTGTCAGTATAAAAACATAAGCTTACCGCAATATTGTGTCACACATTACCATTTCTTATCCATGGCAGGGCTCGAAATTAAAAAAAAAGTTCAGTTGTCATTTTGCGACTAAATTCGAAAATCAAGTCACAAGTTCACAAATTTTAGTCGCAAAACTAAGTAACCACAATTAGTTAATAAATAACTTTGACTAACAAATGATAAACAAGACTTGATTTTATTACTTCAACAGCTTTCATGTTAGCTAATGATGACTGTGTACAGAACGAAACATGTAATATAAATATTATACATTATTCATTTACTTTATTTGCAGAAAAATGCAAAGGGCCAAGTTCTATTTGACAAGATCTGTGACAAAATTGAATTAGCAGAGAGGGATTACTTTGGTCTGCGGTACATTGATGAGAAAGATGGCCAGGTAAAATAATTATCAAATATTGTTGTTGTTGTTACATTGTGTGATTCTGAAAGGAGCTACCATAAAATGCTGGTTATAAGCTCCCCTTCTCCCACCTTTTGGCCCATCTACTGTACTCTGTACCTGTAAACTACAAAACAAATTTCAGTTACATGTACATGTATAAGCCCCCCTCCCCCCCCCCCCCCCCCAAAAAAAAAAAAAAAAAAAAAAATCCCCAACTTTAAATGTGTAGTTCAAGAAAAAATCCATACCCACCCCATGGAAGGTCAGTGGAAATTCCTAGGGGGAGGGGGGTCTTAAAAGCCAACATTTTAGAAGCAAAGTATGAAGTTAAACTGGAATTTCCTGGGGGGATGGGGGGTGAAAAACAAAAAACCTTCCGTGGGGGGAGTATGGATATTTTCTGGAACTGCACAATAGAGAAAATTAAGAATTTATAAGGTATGTACATGTAGAGCACAGAACTACATGTTAAGGTTTATTATAGCCTTATTGCTACACATGTACATGTATCTCAAATGTTAACATAACTGATCAGTGTTTTTCTGTAGTATTAATTTGATTACAACATTATTGATGATAGTGATGAGTTAGAAGTGGGAAGCCCGACCATTGTGAACAAGACGTGGAAAACATATTTTGCTAATGCTGTACTTGTATGTTCTTACATGTAGCTTATTTATTATCAGCTTATTCTATTTTTTTTTTTATGCTACATGTACATGTACATGTTTCTTCTGTTCATCTGTGGTGATTATGGAAGCACTGTTTTTTTTTTTACCTTCTCATTATTATAATGTTTCTTGTACAGTACAACTGGTTGGATCCACTGAGGCCCATCAAGAAACAGTTGAAGCATGGTGAGTTAACATACAAATTCTTCTTACTGGTTTCCATATACAGTTTTTTTATAGTTGCAGTCAGGAGAATTTTTGAGGTCATCATATCCTGTATCAGGACTGACAAACAGTAGGCAGCTTTTGTCAGACCAAAGGACTGGCAAAAGTCTGGTCTGACAAAAGACTGGTCTGACAAAAGCTGCCTACTGTTTGTCAGTCCTGATGCAGTCAAGAGAATTTTTGATTTCATCATATCCTGCATCAGGACTGACAAACCGTGGGCAGCTTTTGTCAGACCAAACGGTGTGATGACTCTTAAAGTGCCTATAATTATATATTTTCAGAATCAACTCTGCGCACATTGAATAGTTATGTGGTGAAATATTTCTTGTTTTGAATGTTGCCTTATTGAGTTACACGCGTATAGAGATTTGAATTTACAAAATGCTAATTAGATGATGTCAACCCAGGAATCATTTATTACACAACTAGTAACTTGTTTTCACCTCCAAGTAATATTTTTCACAAATCAATTGACTATCCACAGTATATTTTTAGTATTTATCAAATTCATTATCCTCAAGCTGTTAACTGTGCATTGTAAATTGGCATAGAAATAACGGCAAAGTCCTGCGCTGACGTCATCTAATAAGCATTTTGTAAATTCAAATCTTTATTATTCAATAATGCGACATTCAAAACAAGAAATATTATTTCACCATTTAACTATTCAAATGTGCGTAGAGTTGATTCTGAAAATATGTATTTAAGGGTTATAGGCACTTAATAAAGGATCTACAAGTGTACATGCATCATGTCATGGTGATTTGGACGGTTTTTAGGGTCACAGCTGCCCCAAATTAAAACAAAGTATATGTACCTCTGTCATACAAAAAAATGTGTGTTGAACACTAAGAGGAAGTTATCAAGTAAATTTTGGAAGAGATAACTGACCATAATCTGAATCTAGTGAGTTTTCCAAGACATAAGGCGATAAACTTGAAAACATTGGCCAAATGAAGTTACCATCCATTTCCATCCTGGCCATCGGCAGCCCAAGACACTTCTTTTAACCTAATAACACTAGTATTTATAGATTACTTCATGGGCAGTGTGGGCGTATGGTATTTACGACGGTTGGTTTGTATTGAACGAGCGAGGCTTTGCGAGCAAGTGAGATTTCTGATACAAACCAACGAGTGCAAAGCACTGCCCATGCTGTAATTTGTTTATTTTGTACATACTGAGATTTGTCATTGGACAAAACGCTTTTTTCACATGTGAGAAAGTGGTTTCGCCATTCTGATTGGTTGCGAACCCCAAACGGGGGTTTTCACATGCACATAATTTTTCAATAGAAAATCTCAATAAGTATTAAATAAAGTATAATTTTAAATGAAACTGGTCAATTAACATTCTTCGCCTTGCAAGCTTAGAACATACAGTAAATGGGATACATATTTTTTTTACGTTTGCTTCTCAGAACCCTATCATTTTTACTTTGCTGTCAAGTTTTATCCACCAAACCCAACAGCTCTGGTTGAAGATATCACAAGGTAGTACATTGTAAAAAACAAAAAAATAAAATAAAAGTACATGGATAAACATGTAAATTGATTTTTTGATTAACATGTTGCAGTTCAAATTTTTCTTTAATTTGAAAATAGGATTTATTTTCCCTTGTCTAAATTCATTATCATACTTTCAGACAAAGGAAAACAAAAACGAAACTGGAAAGAAAAGTTTGAACCACAACAGCGAGACCGGATGGGTTAATCTGGACAGTTTTTCAATGTGCACAAGTCTTTGCCTACGATCCTTGCATACCGTAAACGTTCTATTATTAAGCCCTGGGGGCTTACTTATTTTCAGGGGGACTTAATAGGGGGCGGGGGGGGGGGGGGGGGGGGTGCTTGTTTAAAACTTGGAGATGGACTTGTTGTTCCAGGAATGCATAGTTCAATATGCAAGTCAAAAGACTACTATTGATATACTGAAAACAGAACTTTGGTTGGAAAGTATTGAAACTGTCCCATATTAAATTGGAAGTTGGAAGTGTTGAGATCAAGAATATAATGTGAATCTACTTGGCCTACAGTAAGTGGCTGTGTCTTCCGTGGTTATGTGGGGGGAAGGGGGGTGGGAGGCTTATTAAAAACTTGAAGCTCAAGAGGGGGGCTTTTTAAATAGGAAGGCTTAATAGAGAGGGGGTGCTTAATAGGGTGTATACATGTATTGTGATAAAGTACATGAACAGTCAAGTACTTCTTGACTGAGTTAGTTTGGGTCAGTTAGAAAATACTTTTTTGGTTCTCGATACATGTAATGGTACACAAACCTTGTATGTACATGTAGTCACTCAGAAGATGACCGGGAACTCAGTGTTTGAAAATGACAAAAGGATAAAAACCATAGTAGGCAATCTTGAGATTATGACCACCTACACTGTACACTGTATTTTCCTTCCTTTAATCTTTAATTAGTGTAATTGCCTATATATATAGCTAGCTAATCTGGCAATGGTGGTCAGCACGGTTGCTTCAGGTAAAACATTTACAGCAAAGGTGATTACAAATTACATAATGATCAGATGAAACATTTACACAAAGGTGATTACAAATTGTTTAGAGTTCGTTCGTTAGCTATAATTAACAAACTACACATGCACACATACGGAAAATATAAAATTGACGCTCACGCTTGGCAATCTTCAAGATTAATAACAGCGCCAGTGCTGAAGAGTGTTCTTATCTAGAGTGGTGTACAGTATTGTAATTATTTATATATTGTCTGGTGTGTTTGGTTATAAGGTACTTGATGGTTTTGCAAATAAGAGAAGATCTTCTTAAAGGAAGGTGAGTTGCACTGTGTAATATTCTTGATCAGAATGAACTAGAACATTTGGGGATGGGCTTTAAATTAAATAATGCTGCAGAATTCTGTATGTATGCTTCCCCAGTACATGTAAGTTATTGTCGCAGAACAATATTGATGGATAATTAAGCTGGAATCAAAGTTTTTTCAAGCCCTGCATGTTCACTGGTTCACAGTTAGGTAATGCAACAGTTTTTGAAATTTATGCACACGTTTTCCAAAAAAACTTCTGTTCCTTTTGATTTTACATGTACAGTTTACTGGAAATTTTGGTTGAAAGGATCACAACCTAGGAGATCCATGGCAGGTTAAGTCTTCTTATTAGAAGACTTCTCATTCCAGTTTGTAAAAATTACTAATAGCAACCTTACCATTCTGGTTCCTCAGATTGCAGTGCTCCATTCCAATCCATGCTCTCCTTGGATCATTTGTTGTACAAGGTAATGCTTGATCAAGCGCTTTTGTAATTAGCTTGCTTGCCAGTCTGTCAATGAAATCATGTGGTACAGTGTGTGTATGACCGTTCAAAGCAAACTCTTCAGCAGACCACTTTTGTGTGGTAAATTTAGGATTTTAAGCTATACGACATGGAAAACGTACATGACTACACTACTGCATAAACTAACAATAAAAGGCAACATAACAACGTTTCAGAGTCTTTGTGATGCCATTATCAAACTACATGTAAATCGACTTTAATAAGTGACTAAATTGATTAAAATTAATATCTAGTAATAAACTGTATAACTATGTGACTGTACAGTCAGCACTTTCCCTTTAAATAAAATGATTTATTTATTATTTATTTGTTTTGTCAACTGCACATGGAAAGTCATACAACAACAACAACCAAACATACAAATCTTTCTTTTTTGTAGCCGAAGTTGGAGACTATGATCCTGATGAACACGGGGAGGGAGCAGGGTATCTCTCAGAGTTTAAATTCTGCCCCAAACAGGTGAAGTTCAGTTTAAAGACAAGATCTTAATAATTATAAATTACATGTACAAGCCAGCCAGCAAATGATTTTATTCTTTGAGTCATTTGTCTGTCCAGGGACAAAGGCCTGCCAATGTCAGTCTTGTCAGACAATTTTGTTCCACATAGTTTAATCTTTTCTGAAAATTAAGTGCCTGGTGTTCAAAGCTACATGTACATGTATTAAACTATGAAAAGTTTTCCATGTTTCACAGTAAAAGAAAAGATGTTCTGTCTGAATTTAAAAGGCCTTATCACGGTTTTTCCAAATTTTTAATATTGGCCTGATAGCAAAAATCCATCAACACTACTGGAAAAAGCATCTCAAAATTAGTAAAGTGGCCAAGTTTAAATAAGCGATACATGTATCTTTTAAAATAGTGGAGATCTAGCTCCGCAAAGTCGGCAAATTTCATAGACGTTCGTATCGCGCAGCCAAATTTCTTGCCTACCGGTAGGCAAGACTTTACCAGACTTGCATAAATTTTGTCCAATGACAGGCTATAATTTGCAGCCTTGCATGTGTATTTTATAGCCATTCTCAGGTTGAATCAATATTCAATTTAGGTTCAAAATGTGTACCCTGTATTCAATCTAGGTACATGTAAGCCCTCGTACAAAGCTACAGTGTAACCTTGAACCCTGACACAAACTTAAGATACATGCGGCCAGTGTGACAGTGGTGTGATGGTTATCTTTGCGTTAGAGAGCTTTGATTACAATGTAGCTTTGTGTTACTAGAGTTGAGGTTAGCTTTGTGTTGGAGTTAGCTTTGTGATGGAGTTAGCTTTGTGATGGCATTAGGGTAGCTTCATACCTAGATTGAATACTGGGTACACATGATATATAACCTGATGAAACAGCATTTTACCTGCAACATATTCATCTAATTGTAATAAACTTGTTCACTGCCATCATGTTGTAAAGTCATTGAACCTTCTCACGGGGCGGTATGCAGCTCTTGCAAGGTCTTCTCTGATTGGCTGAGAAAACAACAGAACAATTAACAACACAACAATGGACCCTAGCCCGGAAAACGGTAGAGCTGCGTGATACCCAGGTCCAATGAAGTAAGAGGTTCTAAAGAGCTGCGTGGCTACTGCTTCTCACTTATGAGTCTGTGGATATCATTTTTTCAAAATGGCAATACATGTTGTTCACTAAAAACTACTGAGCAGTACAGCATCAAATAATTTCTAATGGTAGATGTACTGTATTTGACTGTATGGTAGTATTAATTAATGTCTTGCTTCATTTTTCAGCCCAATGAGATGCTTCAAAAAGTACACGAGTTTCACAAAAAACACAGGTAAGTTAGTTAACAAGTTACTCCTTTATGATTGCTTCTTAACTAAATGCTTAAAATAATTTGCTTATGCTTTTGTTGGAACCTCTCTAACATAAAAATGATGGGGGTGCTCATTGGAAATTTTCTTAAAACACCCTAAAAGATACCAGAATCTCGTTTGATGGGCGTGGCTCAAAATAATTTTTACCCCTAAGAGGTACCAATAGGCCATTTGCACGATGACGTCATATGACTATAACTACCAGAATCCTTCAGGTTTTTGTTTTGTAGTGCAAATTAGGGCTATTGTTATTTAAACCGCACTGGGATTACAAAATTTAAATAAGAAAGTAAAAACGAAATGAATTCTGGTAGTTGTAGTCAAATGACGCCATCGTGCAAATGGCCTATTCTAAAACAACACATGACATAATTATTCCGTCATATTTTTTCAGCTCAATATCCTAAAAGGTACCGCGATAATTGTAGCAGTGGTCATTTTAGATTTTACATGTAGCACCCTAAGCGGTACCAATCTACAAATTTTGACCCCTAAAAGGTACGACGAGCACCCCCGTCATTTTTATATGGGAGTCCCCCCTCCCCGGGCCAATCGAACGAGCGAGTGACCAAGTAAAATTTCTACCAAAATGCTATAACTAGTATAATGATAATGATAAAAATGATAATGATAATGATAATCCAAGTAACTTCAAATCCTTCAAATCAGTGACTTTTAGTGTGATTGTTAATGTTACATGTACAATCATACTATTCAACATTCACAGGGGAATGACACCAGAAGATGCCGAGCTGCAGTATTTGGATAACTCAAGAAAGCTTCCACTGTATGGAGTTGATCTACACACAGCTGTGGTATGTATTAGCATCTTCTTAATTTACAGATCATGCATGATGTTTGTAGATTATGTTTGTAGATTATGTTTGGCAGTATTCCTACTCAGTTACGGCTGGTTTTAATTACCAACGGAGTCGGAGTCTTAATCAGATTCACAAGAGTGGATATATACAATGTAGTGAAAATCAAATAACAGAGTTGTAAGCTGTGTGGAATCGTAGTCTCAAGCAGGGTGAGAAGTTTAATTTTGACAGCACTCACCATTAATTTTTTGGGTAAAGTGACTTCCAGAACTGCACTAAAAATGTACAATTTGTACTCTCCCAGAAGATTTGACACTTGCCTGAGCAAGAGGGCCAGTGCTAATTTCTATCCCTGCGCAAGAATCAGGTTTCCATTTTCTTCCGATTGCGCTTATGACCTCGTTGATTATGATCTAGTGAAAACTACATTGTCTGAGTTGCAAGACAAAGTGGCTGGCAAAATAAACCAATCGTATGGAAGAATAAAGCAGTCACAGTGCCCATTTCCTGGCCCTTCGAGTACAAATTTCTGATTACAGCTGTGACAATTGCCTAGTTTTCACTAGATTTTTAGCAAAGGAATCCAACTGCAATCAGAAACTCTGACTGTTGCTTGATTTTCATTACATTGTAATACTATATTCTTCAGATTTTGACCGTGACTCCCTCATTAGTGAAAACCAGCCTTATTAGATCACATATAATGTCAAAACATGGTACATGTAAGAACAAAAAATTGGCCAATTAGAGTGAGTAAAAATGTAACCAAGGCAGTTTCTTGGATTCAGATAAATGCAAGATTTTGCAGTTGCTGCATTCTAATGAAGCCATTGTGATGTTGTACCATTTTTGACACCTACACCGTTCATGTAGAATATACATGTAGTCTGATCTGCAACATAACAGACCAATGGCAAAAATAGAGTTAATTTGTTTTAAGTGATATAATTAATATGTAGCTTACAGTGTACATATTTCTAAACTGAACTCTAATCAACACTGACTGTAAGTTGAATGCTTTCATGAGTTTTTTTTAAGGACAATTTGTTAAAAACATTCTACAGACATGTAGCTCTCACTGGTAAAGTTAAAAATAGCCAAATAATTTTGGAGAACTTTACAAAAATACTTAAACTTACCTTAATTTTTTCCAACAGGAAATCCCATGTCCAAAATAGTAGAGTTGTTTAACTGCAATCCATTCCTGTTGTGACCTTCAGTTTTTCCATTATTTTGTACACATTTTTATTCTTTTTGTTGCTTAAAGCTTTTTAGCAATCAGGGTCAGCTCCTTACATACATTAGAATAGTTGATCAGAGAGATTTTTAGTTCTGTTTATTACACGTCTCGTAAGAAGACAACACTCTCCTTCAAATCCAGTTCACTGAATGTACAGGTGTAGCTCCTAGCTGCTAATCCATTATATTGTAATAGATTTTGAGTGGAACAAACGGCATTTACAGTGCTGTGCCAGCAGACTCTATTAGTAGCCGTCTTCTTGGCCGTGTTCCTCTTCTTCTGATCATCCTTTCCATGTTTTCATTTGCCTTCCCACCTTCCGTTTACCCTGCAGATTCCACTCCAGGGCCTGCCTGGTCATGTCAGATATTAGGTTCTGCAATGTGTGGCCGATCCAATTCTATTTGCGCCTAGTGATCTCTTTTGGGATGAATTCTTGCTCTGTTCTTTCCCAAAGTTCCCGTTGCTAATTATCTCTGGGCAGTTTAGTCACTGATAATGTGTTTGTATGAATCGTATTTCAGGATGCAGAAGGGCAGAATGTGATCGTAGGTGTATCAGCTTGGGGGATTCACATCTTCCACAACAATAGGTTGATCAACAAGTTTGTTTGGTAAGAAAATAAGTATTATAAATCAGTTAAGGGATATGTGGGTAAAGGTTTGAAAAATTAGGACTACAGAACTATATCTACTTTGTCTTTTAATACCACAGTATCATGTATTGCTACTAAGCAACTTAGACAGCAAGCATAATCATTGCAGAATAAATTGTAATAATTATATTTTTCATTCAAAAGTGATACATGTACATTCTAGTATGTGTTGGGGTTCAAATTTTTCACTGGTTTGCAATTCTTCAAACTTTTTTTTTTTTTCGTTGTCTCAGATTATGGTAATGATCTGATTTCTGATCAACTGCTAGATTCTCCTTCCAGTTTGTTTTGTATATGCTCATGTAACAAAGGGAGAATTTGGCTATAGATCAGGAGTCACTTACTGGGCCTTATCCCAAACTGGAAAAAGGCCCTTAGTGACTCCTGATCTGAAACCAAATTCTCCCTTTATTACATGAGCATATACAAGACAAACTGGAAGGAGAATCTAGCAGTTGATCAGAAGTCACTTAAGGCTTTATTCCACTCACCCTTTCAATTATATTGTTTATGCAGTACATGTTAAATAACTATCAATAATAATTAATACGATAGAAAATTATTAATTTTTGTGTTAGGTTTAATAATTTTTTTATGTACATGACTGTACATATTCAGGCATAATCAAGTTGAACTTTGTCAACAGGCCCAAGATCGTGAAAATTGCCTTCAAAAAGAAGAAGTTTACATTAACAATCAGACCTGCAAGTGAGGTGAGAAGCACAATTCCATTCAACAAGTAGATTCTGTTTTGCTAAGCATCTGTTCAGTTGTAGAACCGATACAGATGACGTGAATAAGATGATAAGAACAAAAAAGTGGCTGACAAGCTGCATTTGTACAGCAAAGCTGGTCACTGAATGAGGCTTTTGCCAAAGATTGACGTCTTCTGTGATCTATAACTGAACTGACGCACAGCAAAATGGAATCTATTTGTTTTATACAATATGTTTTATGCTATTTGTTTTATACAATAACAGGGAAGAAAAGCTGGCCTTGCAGCACTTGACTGTAATCATGACTTTTTGAGGTTTTTTCTATTTTCGCATTTTCTTGTCAACAAATTAAAGCTACTTTTCACTTCAGTTCATCTTTTTCTTAATTGTCAATAGCTTCTGCTAAACATTTTTTCTCTGTCACGTCAGCTGTGCGTCTGTACTCTGTTAGATCACAGATTATGACCAATCTAAAAACTAATGCTCGACGTTCAAAGCCTAATTAAGGTTTGTTTTAAGCTGCCATCAATCACATTATGGCAACAAACATTGAAACCCTTCAGAAACTGACAAAATGGACTGAAATCCACCAATCATGACACATGAGGATGATCTTTTGACCATTTTGTGTAAAGCATTTTTTTTATCATTGTTTCTTGAGACGTACATTGTAAGCTATGATATTTGTGGAAGTGAAAAACAAAACTGTTGGTTGAGTTTTAAACTTTAGAGTTGGTGAGTTATTAGATTAACCCAAAAGTGCCATTTAACATCAAAATTCAAGAAAAATCCCAAATTTCATTTTGTAAAATATCGAAAAACAAATGATACCATGCAAAAGTACTGCCGATGAGGTTTCATTTGAATGGTCACACCATAGGATTTCATCCACAGACTCAAAAGTTTGAACAATGGTACCATGCAAAAGTACTGCTGAAGAGGTTTCATTTGAATGGTCACACCATAGGATTTCATCCACAGACTCAAAAGTTAGAACTACAATACATGTCTCCATAATTGACTCTGGGAGTGAAAGGATTATTATTATAGATTTGAGTACCAGTACGACTTTGAATTTAAAGCAAGTCGCGTCCCAGAGCTGTCGGATCTTCACGTTGCCAAACAGAAGATAAGGAAACTCTAGGTATAGAATTAGTGTGATATATGGTTAAAATAAGTAGAGCACGCAGACTATGTTTGAAAAGTCATATTCATACTCAATCTTACATACTCGTAGTCTGATCTAAAGTTCCCTTTCGTAAAGCACAGTAATATGTAATTCATAAAATTCTTCTTTTTTCATCAACTTTGAGTGACATATAGCCTATTGAATGCCCTCTCCACAGAATGATTATTATGGAGCGACAGTGCTGAGTTTTAAACTTGCTAGTTTGAGAGCAACAAAAAGACTCTGGAAGGTTGGGGTGGAAAATCATTCATTCTTCAGACTTTCGCAGGCTGATTTGCCGCCCAAAGATGTTGGATTCATGAAACTTGGCTCTAAGTTCAGATACAGGTTTGTTTACAAGATTATAGACTGTAGTGATAGCATTGTTTATACAATATAATATTCACTATCAGGTATTTGACCATCTATCCATGTGGTTCGATAGCTCAGTGTGGATTACTAGTGCATTGTACCGGTACCACAAGATCATGGGTTCGAATCTCAGGTTCAAGCCTGAATTTTTTCTCAAGTTGCCTTTTCAACTGCTTAAGTTGATAGCACACTGTGAAGATGACAAATTTCACCCATTGTTCATACAATCTTGAAAAGCTTTTGAATTTCAGCAGTTGTCTTGAACAACAACAACAATTTATTGACAGTGATTATAAAAATAGAAACAATATTGATTGTCCCGCAAATAACTACGAAGCTAATCTAAGCGGGGCAAGGAAAAGCAATGACACATCTTACAAAAAGAAAACTAAGAAAATTACAAGCAGAAAAAAGCAAAAAAAAAAAAAAAAAACACTGTCCACTTACGACATTTCGCTATAGTAACTGTTACACATAATTTTAAGTACGATAATTTATTACACTAATCTATTTTACTACCTGAGATATTTACGACAAATAATTGAGTTAACTTCATGAAACATGAAAAGTCTCTTTCTCTTGTCTTCAGTATGGTTGGTTTGTATTATTTAGGCATCCTCAGTCAAAAGAAAAAAAAAAAGATCCTCAGTTACAGTAAGACTTCAACAGAGTTACTGTAAGTCATGAATTATGACTTTTCTGGAACTTGTAATGCAGCCAGACATCAAACTATAAGCTGAGCAGCAACGCCTTCTCCAGGGTCTTTTCCCCTTTCAAAATGACAGGCTATCATAGAAACCCCAGGACAGGACAAAATACAGGACAAAATACTCCAAGAATCCTGGGGTATTCTGTCACATGACAAATGATAAAATGGCATTTTCAGGTGATATTTGTAGCGATATGCAGTCGCGTTTGTTTTCTGGTCATCTTTAGCCCATTGACACCTCAAACGCCTAAAACCTTCTGTGGACCACGGTGTTTCTATCATTTGTGACATCATCGCTTTTTATGATAAAAGATGTCTTTCGTAACTAACTCGCACAGAAGGAAGAAATCTTTCAAAAAAGTGCTCAAATGAGAGAGATCTTGTGAATTTAGCCAGAGTTACGCGTAAAATACCTGTGAGATTTGACTGGCAAAATCGAAGGGAAATCTGGTCTTCCTACCACTTGTCACTTCTTGTTAAAAAAATACACCTTCAGCATTTTCTGAGAAACGTTTAATACATAAATAAAGTCTTGTGAAAGGCCAACAATGAGGGAAAAAATGGAATAAGAACGAAAAAGAACAGAAAGTAAAACAAAGAAAAAGAAAAGTCAAGCTTATTATGCTTTTTCTCATTAAAAAATTTTGCTTTGTGCTTATGCCCGAAACCAAAAGTCGATTTATTTGACCCAGAAAGGAAAGAAAACAGCCTTTTGGACAGTATGCTTGAAATTTTCCTCCACAGCAGTCAGAAAATGGCATTAAGTGTTTTCAAACTGCCATTTTCTGTGAAATGTCTTGGAGGCAATGGGTTAATCCGTTAATCCCTTGTTCAATCGAAAAATAATGGTTATTTCATGTGACAAGAATAATACTGCAGAATTTTTAAAGTATTTTGTCCAGGGGTTTCCCTGGCCACCACTTTGAACACAGAGAAGACCCACTGGAATGAGGTTGGCTGACCAGGCCTTCCACTATGTGTCCCAAGGCTGATTATTTTCCCTTGCTCTTCTCAGTGGCCGTACTCAGCACCAGGCCCGTCACAGCCAGGAGGTAAATCGTGCTCCCCCAGACTTTGAACGAGTCTCAAGCAAGCGATTTTCATCGAAAGTTCTTGAAAGTAAGTTATAATTATCCTTTGACTCCCAGTTATGAAGACATGACGTGTGGTGTTGTTCTAACTTTTGAGTCTGTTGACAAAATCCTATGGTGTGACCATTCAAATGAAACCTCTTTAGCAGTACTTTTGCATGGTACCATTAATTTTGTTCCTTTGACTCCCAGTTATGAAGACATGACGTGTGGTGTTGTTCTAACTTTTGAGTCTGCTGACAAAATCCTATGGTGTGACCATTCAAATGAAACCTCTTTAGCGGTACTTTTGCATGGTACCGTTTGTTTTTTCAGTATATTACAAAATGAAATTTCGGATTTTTCATTTTGTTTTTTGATGCACTCTTGCTGAGTTAAAAGGCTAACAAAATAACTGTGCTCTGCCTGAGGTGAATGGTCATATAGTTTATTAGAGGCTGCTCCTGGCATAACCTTGCTGACATACAATACAACGTGTGTGAAAAAGTGGCTATGGGATTTATGCACAAGTTTTTGTACACTGTACATGTAGGTAATTTTAAACCAAGGATCTCTGCTAACTTGCTGTGTGCAGATCTTTGCTTCCATTTATTCCCTCCCAGATGGCAAGTGTACGTGTATGCTCAGGTTAAAGGAGTGTATCAATGTATCGTGTACATATATGACTGTGTTTCATCAGTGTGATGGCTGGCTGGGTGTTGGGCTGTGCAAGGTTGCCATAGACACACTGTATCTCTTTGCACTGGCCGAAGCCTGTTTGGCTGCTTTCATACCCTCACCACAATCAGGGTTTTCATAAAGAATTGTAGTAGCAGGAGAATAGTGTAAAGTAACAGGAGAATATTATGAAAGAGCGAAGATAGCTACTCATTGCCATCGAAATTTAGCCAGAGAATTCTGCGTAGTAGACGGAGAATTCTTTCGCGATCTCCGATGCCTGATGAAGACCCTGACAATACAGCACCTAATACAAAGCTGATCCATTGGCGATGAGTTTCATAAATTATGTGGGAATTAAGGCAAAACTATTTCCTAGGGGTTTTCCTAGGGTTCCCCCCGTCCGGGATAAAATAATGATGGTAAAGCGGCAAGTGTATCAAGCTACATGCACTTGTGTTTGATGATTCTGTCAATGGATCTTAGGTAATCGCAGAACGGAAGCAATCCAGGAAGTTCCTAAAGTGGAAGAAGAGACGGGAGGTGAAGAAAAGAAGGACGAGGAGAAGCCTGTTGAGCAAAGAGGTACCATCATCACTGTTGTCATATACCCTTTGAGTTTCCCTTTCACATTATTTTTTATGACTAAAAGGTGACCCTTCCCCTCCCCCCTCTCCCCCCTCTCCCCCCTCCCCCACTCCCCGCCTTCCCCACTCCCCCCCTCCCACTTTCCTGGGGTGCTTACTGTTGGCCGACAGTCGGTGGAGGTGAGCTTTTCTTCACTTTTACCACGTGAGCACTGTACAAGGTTGTTCTAACTTTTGAGTTTGTGGATGTAATTCTACAATGTGACCGTTCAAATGAAAGCTATGCAGTAGTGTTGACCTGTGGTACTCTTTATTATGCTTTACAAGTGGTTTCAATTTTTCGGTCTGTGGGTGGAATCCTATAAAAGTGTGATCATTCAAATAAAAGCTATTGAGCAGTACTTTCCTGTGGTACTGCTTATGATGCTGTACAAGGTGGTTCTAACTTTTGAGTCTGTGGATGAAATCCTAAAGTGTGACCATTCAAATGAAAGCTACTGAGCAGTACTTTTCTGTGGTACTGTTTATTATGCTGTTCAAGGTGATTCTAACTTTTGATTCTGTGGATGAAATCGTAAAGTGTGACCATTCGGATGAAAGCTAGTGAGCAGTACTTTCCTGTGGTACTATTATGGTTCTGTCCTATTATGCTGTACAAGGTGGTTCTAACTTGTTAGTCCGTGCATAAAAATCAGCTGGGTATCTTTATTTGAAACACAGTTTCCTTGGTTGCCTTTAAAATAATTGACTTATTATCTATTTTCGTTTATTATTTTCTGCAGAAGAAGCTGCCCCAGTGGTCGTAGAGGAATAGTAAGTATTAAAAACTAGCTTGAGCAGGTGGCGGTATAGGCCATTTGCACGATGACGTCATTTGACTACAACTACCAGAATTCATTTCGTTTTTCCCTTCTTATTTAAATTTTGTAATCCCAGTGAGGTTTAAATAACAATGGCCCTAATTACTCATGCGCAAAGTGCAATGAGTTAAAAAAATGCCCTTCGTTTTTATTTTTATTTTTTATTTTTATTATTTTTATTTTTTGTGACACGAAATTTCGTGTTGGTTGTCCTGTGGTTTATGTGCAGTAAAATTTGAGATTTTTTGGTGGCCGGTCTTCCAAATGGCCGCCCCTATTGTTTTTTTTTTTTTTTCAGGGGCTCATTTCCGCCGGAAATTCCTTCGAACGCGTCTCCATAATCTGTGATTACGGCTTGTTTTATATGAATAACTGCATCACGCAGTCACGTAAACAATGAAAATATGATGAATATGAATGAGTGTGGAGAGAAAGGAACTCAAAAAAATTCTGAGTTCCAGCTGGGATTTGAACCCACAACCTTCCGTATTCTAGTTAGCGTGCGTAGCTGGCGGTTTTTTTTGCGCACGATGATGAATTCGCGAGCGGTGAAGCCGCGAGGTTTCTCACGGCTTCCGCGAGGTTTCTCACGTTTTCGCACGCAAAAAAAAAAAAAACCGCCAGCTATGCAGGCTATATTCTAGTCGGATGCTCCAACCACTCAGCTACTGGGAACTCTAGTAATGAGCAACGGTCAACGGTCAAATGTGTGTTATGTACGACACACGGATTGGATCACCCAACCACAGTGGCATACTTGTAGCATCCACTAGAATACGAAAGGTCGTGCGTTCAAATCCCATCTGGAACACAGAATTTTTTTTCTGAGTTCCTTTCTCTCCACACTCATTCATATTCATATAATAAATATGTATTTAATTTTAATCATCAGTAATCAATTTTGATGATAAATAATCAATTAATTCATTTTAGTAAGTAATTTCTTTGTCTCTTTCAGGTCAGGATTCAAAGAAACCTTTAATATTTTCTGGATGAAAAGTCTTATAACATTAAAATGCTCATTATATCTATTAATCCTTTAAGTCCCAAAGTCAAAACACAAATTCTCCTTACTTGTCCACATACATTTCTTATAACACAAATTGGGAGAGATTGTTAAATAATCAATAAAATTTATCTTTGGTGATCATTATGTTAATTCTTATCACCTCGCAACTTAATAATGAATTAATACTACAAGGAGAAATTTGACGCTGATCATTCATATTGTGGCTTAAAGGGTTAAAATGTGTTTCTTTTGTCTACCTGGTTCACATTGGATTATACGTAGCTATCTTATCCCTCTGCAAATCAGATTTTATGTTTTGCTCCGTTTGTGCTAGAATATATTGATACGGCTTTTAAAGACGCTTTACTTTGTATTTTTAGTTAGTTTTAAAAGCCATTTCATGATCTGAATAAATGTATCAAGTTTTTATCATGAATATAATTATGTTAATTAATACCATGAATGTAGTTAGTTTAAAATTTGTATTTAGCATGCGGAAGGAAAGTTATAGGACAAATGCAGACTTACTCCTAAGTTCTGGACTCCTTGCATTTCTGTAGTCCAAACTGAAAGAATTTGGCGAATATCAGATATTTTTAGGTGAGCAAGCTCTTATTTTTCTTTTAGTTCGCGTGTGTTTTTCCATTTTGAACTCTTAAAAGGTATGGTTTACATGGAAAAAGAGAAACTTTTATCAGTCAGCCAATTCGCCTTGCACGTTTCGGTGTATTTCTTAAAAGCAGTATTTTAGACTGCGCGTAGTTTCTTTCCTGGGCGCACGATACACTTCCGTTCGCGCCAAGGATCTGAGGAAAAAACGACGACTCGCGCGGTTTAGCAATGTTTAGGAGAAAATAATAATCCAGAAATCAGCTCCTTTATTCCTTAAAGATGTTTATCAGTGTCAATGCAAAAGGATAAATTGTGTACGCTTTGTCAAGGGAGTTTTAGATTTTATCACATATGACCGTGTTGATTAACTAACATATATATTACACCATATTACCTTTTCAAGTCTACCAAAAAAGAAGACAGCTATAAACGAGGAGTCCTTCCTTTCATAATGTAGTTTTATGCCTTGATTGATCTAAGTACTTTTAAACGCTTATAATCTTGGAAGCAATTGATGATTTTATCGTAGAATTAATAAGGCTCATTCTCGGTGTTAAAGGGGCAGTATCATAAGGGCGAAACTTGAAAACTGGGCCGACGTTTTCAAGTTTGATTCGGCAAATTAGAAAAGGCCGTCGAGAAGTGGAGGTATTTGTTGAATCAAAAAATCCCTTTTTGATAGCCGGAATAAAGAAAAATTCACTTTTAACGGTGATATGTCCAAAATTCCGGTGCAAGAATAGTGAACAGTGCCGCGCGTGGAACCTCGTGATACTGCCCCTTTAAAACCTGCCAACTCACTAGTGATGTAAAACAAAGAAAACAAAAAGGTACTGAAACAATAGAGTGCAAGACAACAGAGGTAGAAAAAAAAAAAACGAAAAAGTCACAGGTTTTTACACCGAGGTAAATCCATCAATAACCTTTTTGTCCGTTTTATGGGTGTTTCTTGGTGTTGCGGAAGCCATTGTTGGTTAGCTTTTGTGTTGTGGTGTGGGTATTGTTCAGTGTCTTTTTAATCTTTTGTTTTACGTCATTTGGTGATAACACCATCCGCAACACCAAGAAACGTTTTATGTTGCGGGCTTCTTTCGAGTATAATAAATGTCTAATTCAGTAACAGACATGTTTCTTTGATTTTCCTTACCGCAAACAGAGTGTATTCTTGGTTTTCACTTACGTCATATCAAATTAAACAATAGATTTCGATTCCAAAATGTTTATGGAATTGTAGAGAGTTTAAAAAACTACACATCTGGGTCAAATTTTGAAGCGCAAAAGCATTTCGTTCAAGAGTTATAGGCGAACGAGTGTTAGACATTTTTAGTAAGAAATGCATGGAGCGGCCATCTTGGACACCAACATGGCGGCCAAAAATTCAAAGTCTTAATAACACCAAAAATCAAATCATAAAATATTGTATTCACTTTAAGTGCTATTAAATCGGCGTATTGGCATCCGTAATTCAAAAATAACTTTGAACTGGTTCAATTTTGTTTATTTTCACGGCTTATCTGAAATAGCGTGACGAATTGCGTGACACATTTAAAACCTTAATAAATCGGAAGCAAAACATCGTTAAAACCTGAAACTTTGTGAAAGATTATAACATTGGTATCCACATACCATGTTAGAAACAGCTTTGTAGGACATACACTTTAGATTTTTGAATTTTTATGACGTTATGTGAAAAGAATCGTGGTTCGGTTTGGTCAGCGGTTGAAAAAGCGTGAAGCTCTGGGGACGAGAATGAATCTGAATGATTGCGTGATATGTAAATAAACAAGAGGAAGTACCAAACTGTGTATGCCCTGCCTTTTCACATGGTTTCTACGAGCGATTTGTTTTAAAATCGTAAATACCATCAGTTTCATATACATGTACTTCCCTTTTATATATCAACCCTTTTTTAGGGGGGAGGAATTTTTTTTGGTTAGACATAAGGGAAATTGGATGCCTTTTAGTTTTTTTGTTGAGAATTTTTGCAACCACGACCAAGTCATATGATCAGCTCATGCGAACACTCGGTGTCCAGTATCATTTCCGGTCCCAGGAGTATTGCTAAGCGGAACATATTTTCGCTCCCCTGGCAACCTGTCAGGGAGGGCAAATCCGTGTGCGAAGAAACTAAAACAATGAAGAAAATATAATTTAATTCCTGTAGTTTAAAGCCACTCTGGCTTAGTTGACTTCGTTCCGTTTAATAGTGCCTGAACGCGCCCGATAATCGCCGATTTGTGAGCCGTTACATACTTCCGGTTTCAGAGAAGCCCCATTCTCCCGACAAATCCCCGCCAAAAAGGGCCTCGGGTGCTCTTTGCACGCGCTTTGGATCACAAGATCAAAGATTCGTCGCATAATTTTTCTTTCTTGTGCATTTGGAAAAGGAAAAGATATGGCTCGCACCATCGTGATTTCCGTTAGAATGCTCAGTGTATTTTTCGTAGCTTCAACTTCATTGGTATTCACTGCAGACGCCTCAATCGTGAATACCACAAACGGCCCTGTACTCGGAGAAGTCTTGACTTTGAACACAAACAAAACACTCGTACGATATCTTGGGATACCGTTTGCCCAAGCTGAAAGATTTGAAGCCCCCACTTCGCCGAAGCCGTGGACAACTACTTTAAACGCAACAGGATTCGGACCTGCATGTCCGCAAAACCCTAGCATGCTAATAAAAAATACGACGAAAACGAGTGAGGACTGTCTTTCAGTGAATGTCTTTCTTCCCGAGAACAAAGCGCAACAGAATGCTCTTTTGCCCGTTATGGTGTGGATCTACGGAGGAGGGTTTTCCTCCGGTACTTCTTCTTATTATATCTACAATGGCGGCTATCTTGCAACTGAGGGAGAAGTGATTGTTGTAACTTTTAACTACCGTCTTGGTGTGTTGGGGTTTTTGTCTACGGGAACAAAAGAACTGCCCGGAAATTTTGGGCTTCTGGATCAAGTAAAAGCGTTACAATGGGTTCAGGAGAACATTGAAAGGTAAAGGCTGGTTCTCATATAATCGTCCCGGTCGTCCCGGTCGTCCGAGTCGTTTCAAAACTTTTTTGCAAACGACTCAGACGATCGGGACGACTCAAGCGATTTGGGTTCTCATATGATCGTCCCGGTCGTCTCGAACGTGTATAGCACAGTCGTAAACTGTGTCCGACAACATGTTTTGGGCAATAATACTGCAGTCGTCCCGGTCGCCTGAGAGTAGTTCTCAGATGATCGTCCCCGATTATTCACGATCGTCCCAGTCGTCCGGATAGAACACAGTTCTATCCAAGCGACCGCGATCGTCCCAGTCGTCCGGGTCGTTTGCGATCGCCCCGGGTCGTCTCAGAAGCGTTCTCATATAATCGTCTCGGTCGTCCGTACACTTTTTGAAACGACTCGGATGACCGGGACGACCGGGACGATTATATGAGAACCAGCCTTAAGTGATTCGCGCCCTTCGCGTTCTCGCGCGCCTGAATTCTTCCCCTTCCCCTTGCTCTTCGAACGCCTGCCACGCAACCTACAAATCAATGTTAGGCTGCAGGGAGAGGGGGCGGGGGCCGATCCAGGGGATTTTGACATTTTGACTGGAAGCCAGAGTCAAATTCCCTACCCCCAGGGAAATAATGAATGTTAAAATTCCGTCCCTAGGATAACTTCCCCCACCTTGGAGATAAACTGCAATAGAGACGCATTATCCCTCTGTTACTACATGTAACTTTGGTTAAACATCATCCTAGACAGTCTTTATTACACCAAAAAATCTAATCACAAAAGATTGGATTCACTATTTTTTCCCGATAAATTGGCTTAGAAGCATCTGTGATGCAAAAATAACTTCAACAGGGATAGCATACATGTACATGTTCATGTGTTTGGGTGAAAAGAGTTCTCCAACAGTGAGATAAAAGTATGCAAGAAAACAACAAAGCTGTGTTTCTAAATCCTCTGACATGTTGTGTACAGATTCCGTTGCCCCAGTTGTAAATCATGTGTCGGCAAAATAGATTAAGAACTCTTTTCATCCGAATACATGAACATTAAATATAAGACCTAACTTGCATTCATATTTTCAGTGTAATGATGGTATACAAAAAGTCATGTAGCTCATACCAAAATATAACTTTTTCCAACTTAGTTTGAATTTGCCATTTGTTGTCTAAATAATTTTATTTGGAAATACACACATGCACAAAAAACATACTCAGATTTAATCTTTCATTCTTTATAACCTACCCGGTAGATCTTTTTGTGAAAGATTGTAACACTCATGGTATCAACATACCAATTGTTGGAATTAGCTTTGCAGGATGAATTTGTTTGTTTAGGTTTTTTTAATTTTTAGGACATTGTGTGCAAACCAGTTAAGAATGTGCAGTTCCAAAAAAAAATCCATACCCACCCCATGGAAGGTCATTGGAAATTCCTAGGGGGAGGGGGGTCTTAAAAGCCAACATTTTAGAAGCAAAGTATGAAGCTAAACTGGAATTTCCTGGGGGGACGGGGGTGCTAAACAAAAAAAATTCTGTGGGGGAGTATGGATATTTTCTGGAACTGCACAATAGAAAAGAAACAAAGAAAGTGAAGTTGGTAAATACTGTTATCATTGTTGTAGGTTAAAAATTATTTTTGGTTAAAATTATTTTAAACTAGGTTAAGGTTACAGTGTACCTTCAGATCAAAAATTTATCGAAAATTTTTTTTTGGCGTCAAAATAAAGTTTACAGAATGAACTTTCATTCAAAAAAAAATTATCCCAAAATAGTGAAAATTGACGGAGAAATGACGGTATAACTTTTGTGGGCGGAGTTTGTTTATGAAGCGATATGTTTTTTTAAGCGCTGTTTTCTCAAAGTTAATTTTTCGCTTGTTGGGGACACTTTAAAGAGCTACAACTCAAAGGAAATTTGTTCGATTTTCCTCAAATTTGGACAGAAGCTATGCTAACATATAATCAACAAAAACGTGTCGGCGAATTTCTTAATTCCGAAAACTTTTTCGTCAAGAGCCATTTCCGTGCGATCACTCCAATTTTTTTCTCCCGTTTTCGAAAATATTCTGTAACTTTTCACGTGAATTGAATATAGGAAATCGCCGACACGTTTTTTTAGCGCTTCGTGTCCGGAAACCCGAGAACAAATCAAAAATTAGTAAAATACAATAATCTCTTTGAGTTATAGCGTTTTAAAGCTGATTCGGACGTTCGAATTTAGACGTCGTAAAAAATTCGACAATTCATTTTATTACCAAATGGTTTCCATATTTAGATAGTCAGCTCTATAAGCTTTAATTTGATATCTGGGTTTAGGTATATTAAGTGTAATCTTAAGACACTAGAGCTGTTATACTGGAGACACCCCTGAAGGTACACTGTAACCTTAAGTTTTATTTTCCTTTGTCTGAGGTTATGTTAATGATTCTGGGGCAAAAGAAAATAAAAATTAACCTAGTTTAAAATATTTTTAACCTCAGTAAAATAATTTTAACCTACAACATCATTACCCATGCAGAGGCCCATTTTTTGCTTATAGATTTGGAGGTGATCCCAAAAATGTGACAATCTTCGGTCAATCTGCTGGTGCAGCTAGTGTTGCCATTCATATGCTGTCTCCTGTGAGCTCTGGGCTTTACCACAAAGTTATTCTTCAAAGTGGAACTGCAGCTACCACATTCGCCGGCGTGGAAAACAAAACAGCCATAGAAACAGCAGGGTATGTGGTGCCACATGACAAAAAGTGTCCATTCAATTGTCTCTTTCTTTTCCTCCCTTAACTTACATGTACACGAAGTATAAAATTCTTTTAAAGGCCACACTCGTGTACAGAAGATTACTGCCCTTTCTAAGTTCTTTCAACCCTAAAAGACAAGGTATGAAAACTTACTGGCGAAGGTACCTCATGACAAAAAAAAAATGGCCAATAATTACTGACTCTTTCTTTTTCAAATAAATGTCTCTAAAATGTTCCTCGGGATTTCTCTGAGGTTAAAATATTTATATAAAACTAAAATGTTTATATAAAACGACGTTTCGATCAGTTTTACTGATCTTCTTCAGGCTCTTCTTAAAATGTTTTCAAAATAGCAGATCGCTTTCCTGTTTTCAGCTCGGTAACCGTGCATGACACTTCGTGATTATTATACACATGCCAAAAACATCGTGGGATGGAAGTCGTAAACAATTTTGACCACATCGAAACATGGAGACCAGTTCTAAACTCGTTCTTTGATGAAGAAAAAAATGGTAGTAGACAATGACTAACTGTGAACAACTGCTGCACTACTGCGTTCCCGCGCTTTCACATCAACATTTACATGTTGTATAATAACCACGAAGTGTCATGCACGGTTACCAAGCTGAAAACAGGAAAGCGATCCGCTATTTTGAAAACATTTTAAGAAGAGCCTGAAGAAGATCAGTAAAACTGATCGAAACGTCGTTTAAAATAAACATTTTAGTTTTATATAAATATTTTAACCTCAGAGAAATCCCGAGGAACATTTTAGAGACATTTATTTGATAAAATGAGAGGTGAAAGTTTCAGAATTACAATCTTTCTTTTTCTCCCTTAATTTGAAGCATGAAATTGACTTTTTTCAATAGGCCACTCGTGCTATAGAAGAACTGCCCTACTGTAAGTTCTATCAACCCTTAACATACATCTAAAATTTGTATACCATGCTATTTGTTTATTCTCCAGGGCCTTGTTGGTAGGTCTAGAGTGCAAACCAAGAGCTTTTCAACCCAGACAATTAAGTCATGGAAAATACATGTAGCCTCCCATGGTTGCAGAACTTTTGTCTTTTACAAATGTAGTTATTTTTATAACTTTGAGTAGTTTCTATTATCATGTAATGACAGATCTGGCAAGTTACTGTTTCTGTGTAGAAGAAATTTTGAATAATTTCCGGCCATTTTCTTGCCAACAGAATGGTTGCAAACTTTCTTGGGTGTGGCATGGCGAAATTAAAGAATTGTTTGAAGAGTAAGAATGTTAGCGAGATACTGGCAGCCCAGGAAAATATCACAAGTGATGCTACAAAAAGTAGATCTTTTCTACCAGTTGTTGATAATTATTTTCTAAATGGTGAGTGTACGATTGTTACATGTATATGTTGTGGTGCAATTTTGCCATTGGAGCAAATTTTATTTTCCTTTGTTTAAAACTCATTATCATACATTATCATATATTACCATACCCCAAAACAAAGGAAAAGAAAATTTGCACCAAGGACAAAATTGCACCACAACATATATATACATGTTATTGTTGCTTCAGTTCAAAAGTCAGATGTGCTTTCCACATGAACCTCCTGCCCCAATTCATTTTTATCAAACATGGGTTTTTTTAAAACAATTAAGAGTAAAAACTAAATCTAATGCTAAAATTTTTTAACAAATTGTTCGGACCACTCTTCATCATTATCAAATTAAAATAAGAAAATTAACATAATTATGTATATACATGTATAATATATATTATTACTTGTAGAGGAAAATAGAACTCTTCAACTGCTATCAAAGTGTTCAATGGATATATTAAGAATCAAAGTTCTTTTGTATGCAACAATTGGACACCTGTAACAGGTCATAAATATTCAAAATGGCAGCCCACTGGAAATTTAAAAGGAAAAATACGCGATATTCATCTCAATTTTTTGTACACTTAAATTTTATTTGAACTTGTTTTTTTAAATTTAATTCAGACTTAAATATTTCTAACAATTTCATGTCAATTTGTCATAACAATAGAGTACTAGTCAGAGTCGGTAGGGTTGCAGCTCTTAGAAGCCTCTATTTTCATTGGCCTTGTAAAACACAGCTGCTATTGTTTTTAGGGTTAGGGTCCATTGTTGTGTTGTTTCTCGTATTGTTAGGTCTAAGGGTGGCAAGCCAATGGTGTGAGACCTTCTAAGAGCTGCGACATCACCCGTCAGAGTGATGATATCACAAAAACTAAATTTGTGAAATTATGGGATTTGATTAGATATTCAGAAAGGGCATGACGAAAAACGCCTGCTTGCCAAAAATCAGCATCTTATTGCAACTTGGGGGTGAGATATTGGCACCGTTATGCTCTGATGACTCCATACAAACCCTAATGCTTCTTATTTTTGCCTTGGTTCATTATGTAAGGAACATGCCCTTTACAAATATCTAATCAAATCCCATAATTTCACACAATTATTTAAGTTTTTGTGACTTCACACTTTAGTACCCTATAGAGGTTTCCTTTCGAGATGTTTAAAGAAATAACATTTAAAATTATCTTCACTTTTTATCATATGGTGCGCATTATGGGAAGCACTGTCACTCTTTTTTCCCTTAGTACGTCTGCTACATGTAAGTGTACTAAGGTTTATTCACTGATGTCACACTTTTCCTCTTTTTCCCCTTAGTACTTCCGATGTCAAATTTTTCATATTATTTCTCTTCTCTCTTGAAAACTGGCTTTGCTAAGGAGGAAACCAAATATTAAATAATGCGATGAATATAAAATACTGCGATAAACAGTATTAAATACTGAGATGCACAGAACACTGCCGTACACTGATGTACCAGGCGTACTAATGTACTTAGCATGGTATAAAATACTGTGATGCACAGAACACTAACGTACTAAGGGTAGTATAAAATACTGCGATGCACAGAACACTGCTGTACTAGGCGTACTAACGTACTAAGGGTAGTATAAAATACTGTGATGAACAGAACACTGCGTACCAGGCATACTAATGTACTAAGGGTAGTATAAAATACTGCGATGCACAGAACACTGCTGTACCATGGCCAGGCGTACTAACGTACTAAGTTAAAAGTTAAGCAAAGTACTTAAAAGTTAAGGTTGTCATCATCACTGTTTAAAGTTTAATACAGTATTGCCAATACACTGTCAATTTACCAAACATTTTGAAAGTTTACTAAAAAAGTTCTAAGCGTTCAAAAACTGTGAACTGCAGAATTGTCGGTGCCATTTGCCAACATAATTTTGATCAGGCACAAAGAGTTTTGGTCAGTTTTCAATGGAAAAAAGCTCATCATCTTTATATAAGAAAAATTAAAAGATAGTAACGTCAACTAATTTTTTTTATACATCCTTGCCCATATTTCCATTAAATATTAAATAAAATCCCACTAAATAAAACAAAAAACGCCTTGGACGTTTGACCACGATAGAGATCTGATTGGTTGCATGCTACATTGTATCAAGACACAAAATTCAGCACAGAAAGTGATATCATGGCGTGTTTAGCATTTTGGGAGAAGGTGGGCTTTTAAATAATATATATTTTTTCTCTTTCCATTTACAGATCTTCCTTTCAATCTTCTGGTCAAAGGGAAGTTTAATCAGACTGTTCCAACCATGATTGGTGTCACGAAGAATGAAGGAGGATATTTTGTTCTTCCCATTAAAGGTAATTATAAAAAAGAATGTACCACACTTACATGTAGTACCGGTACATATAGTCATCAAGGGACAGTAATCCGGCTGATACGTTGGTCATAATTTTTTTATAAGAACGGACTAAAATAGGAAGAAAAGATCTCCAAGAGTGCTGAAAGCGGAGAAATAAAAAAAGTTATAAACTGATGACAGCAACAAATTTTAAGTTTCACCGGACTGGCAGTTGTGATTTATTGATGCCTGCCTGGATTTAGCTTTATCGAACAAAACAAATTACATGGGGGATGGATGCGGGACAAGAGTAGTGTTGCCAGACTTGTCCCTTGAGTTATCTCTCAGTCAAGTTCTATTATTCTCTTGCATGCCCCCAGCGTCTTGTGACTGACAAGAGAAATGACTGGGAATGAGTCTGTCCTCATTCCCATCACCACTTGCATCTCCCCTCTGCGGCGCTTTTGTCGCTAATATTAAGAGGCCATGAATGGTGTCATTTCTGATTTGTGTCCAAAAAAAAAAAAAAACATTTAAAGACTTACAGCATCAAAAACTACTGTATAACATAATTTCAAAATGAATGTATACTACACTGTAAGTACATGTAATATATCAAACATGAAGAAGATGTTTTCATCAGGGGGTTGAAAAAACGAGGCACAGCTATCGAGGTGTTCGGAAATTCTGACGAAACACTTTTTTAAGTGCTTGAGGCCCCGTCCACACGTATCCGGATATTTTTGAATCCGCAACTTTTTTGTTGCGGATTAGAAAATATTCGCGTCCACACGTAGCGTATTCGAATCGTATTTGCCCGTCCACACGTACCCGGATTCGCTCTAGCAGCGAGGGCTCCTCTTTAAATGTTGTCTGTCAAAAAAAGCATACGAAAAGGCCAAGTTCAAATCAAAGTTCAACTGTCAACACGTTATTAGACTAGAAATAAGTCCATGTAGAAGTGAAGCGATAACATTTCGGTCGGCCATGTTGAATTATTCGCGCGGTTAAAGACTGGATCTGATACTGTTACGTCAGCGTATTAAAAAATATCCGGATTCGACCGTCCACACGATGCCGTACTCGTAGCGTATTAAAAAATTTCCACTCTGGAGAGCGAATTCAAAAAGTTGCGGATTCGTGATCCGAATTCGCCGGATACGTGTGGACGGAAGGCCAATCCGCAACAAAAAAGTTGCGGATTCAAAAATATCCGGATACGTGTGGACGGGGCCTGAATGATATAGCTTCTCAAACTGATCATTAAATGCAGAGAAAACTGAATCACCAAAATCTATGAAAATTAAGACCGCTGGTATTTAACTCTTTAACTCCCAAGAGTGCCAAACATCAAAATTCAAGGAAAACCCCAAATTTCATATTGTAAAATATTGAAAAACAAATGGTACCATGCAAAAGTACTGCTGAAGAGGTTTCATTTGAATGGTCACACCATAGGATTTCATCCACAGACTCAAAAGATAGAACAAATTGCACCATGCAAAAGTACTGCAGAAGAGGTTTCATTTGAATGGTCACATACACCATAGGATTTCGTCCACAGACTCAAAAGTTAGGACAAATGGTACCATGCAAAAGTACTGCTGAAGAGGTTTCATTTGAATGGTCACGCCATAGGATTTCATCCACAGACCCAAAAGTTAGAACAAATGGTACCATGCAAAAGTACTGCAGAAGAGGTTTCATTTGAATGGTCACACCATAGGATTTCATACACAGACCCAAAAGTTAGAACAAGTGGTACCATGCAAACGTACTGCCGAAGAGGTTTCATTTGAATGGTCACACCATAGGATTTCATACACAGAGCCAAAAGTTAGAACAAATGGTACCATGCAAAAGTACTGCAGAAGAGGTTTCATTTGAATGGTCACACCATAGGATTTCATCAATTGTCTCAAAAGTTAGAACAAATGGTACCATGCGAAAGTACTGCTGAAGAGGTTTCATTTGAATGGTCACACCATGGGATTTCGTCCACAGACTCAAAAGTTAGAAATACACTACAAGTCTCCATAATAACCAACTCTGGGAGTGAAAGGGTTAAACCTCCTTTATGGTAGTGATTTCCTTTGTGCTCTTGTCATGTGAATTCTTCTTCAACCCTCTTCGTTCCTGATGGAACATAGGGCTTCTACTAGCGCTGGCCATTGTCATGTGAATTATTAATTATTAAAGTTTTATTTTCAATTCTTTTAGGTATAGACAAAGGACTCAACAAAACAGTGTTTGACAACCTTGTCAAGCGTGGAAAATGGGTTTACAACCAAACTCAGAAAGTCTCGGAGTCAGTGATCTTTGAGTACACGGACTGGACAAACCAGACTAATCCGCTAGTGGTGCGACAAAAGTACATGGATGTCATCACAGATGCACTGTTTAAAGCGCCTGCAGTGCGTTCAGCTCAGGCATTTGTCAAAAGCAAGATACCAACTTTCTTTTACTGCTTCGATCACTTTAATGGTTCCACAACGCGTTTTCCAAAATGGACCGGGGTGATTCATGGCGGTGATCTTCCATACGTGTTTGGAACTTACTTCTTAGGGTACAACAAGAGTGCCAAAACGCAAGGTGTGGATATAACCTTCTCAAAGAAAATCATTACCATGTGGAGTGACTTTTCTAAAAGTGGGTAAGTTGAGTTTGGAATTTTTCCTCACGAAGCGAACTTTATAAAATAGCTGTAAATTTGTTGTGCGTGAATCACTTAAAGGGCAGTGAAATATATAATGTATAATTATATAACTTCATGAGAGTTCAGGCTTCAGGAGTAATCACCGTTTTATTGTGACAGTTCTGTTTCGTATGGTCCAAAATTAAAAGGACCACACTCATCTGAGTCAACTTGAACAAATGACGGTTGGTAAAATTTAAATGCTGGCAAATTGTAAAAGCGTATCCAGTTTCTCTTTTTACAAACCAGCTACTGCGTCAGTGAAATTATGGTACCTCGCTGACTAAAAATTCTGTATTTGGGCGGGGGCTTAATAGAAGATTTTACTGTACATGTTGGGTTACCATTGCAGATAGTGGGAACAGAACCTATTAATTATAGATGGATATTGCCTATGTTGTTAGTTGAAATGAAATTCAGGTTAAAATGATTTTAACCTAGTTTGATTTTAAATTGCTTTTGTCCTTGATTCATTATCATAAATCAGAAAGAAAGGTAATTCAAAATCAAGCTAAGTTGAAATCATTTTAACACATATGTGGCTGTACATTGCAGTCAGGTAGAGTGATCAGATTCTTAACAATCTCATAACCTCTCTGATTGATTAAGCATTGATATTACAAGGAGAAATTTGATGCTGATCACTATAAAGCCTTGCATTCAATTGTGATGACACTGATGACTATTTTCTAAACAGAAAGCCAACATCAGATACCTCCAAATGGCCAGAGTACACACTTACAGATCAACAGTACATCTCACTGAGTCCATCGTCTTCTGTTCAAAAGAACATGCTTCCAGAAAAGATGGCCTTTTGGAATGAACTTGTCCCCACTTTGAAAGAACCTGCTGTACCATTGCAACCAGTAAAACCGCCTACAACACCAATGACTCCCGCTAGTCTAGCGCCGACAGCACATAAGGAGGCCAGTGTTGATAAAGGTTGGAATTTCATGATTGGAAGTTGGTGTTGTTCAATTTCAGGTGTCAGGCAATGAGCCAATCAGAGCTTGAAGCAATTATATGTCGGAGGCGCCAAGCGCGGGAAAACGCGTGCGAGCAAGTCACGATTGGTTTTGGTTTTACTGCTGATTGGTCGAGAAAGTGACGTGAGGTTTTTAAGCCAATCACAAAGCGTAGCAATGCAAAACCAAAGCAATTGTGTAATTACTTTTCACACTCAATTGAAAACTGCTCTATCAGTTATGAACCAAATAGTCTTGATTTGCTTTGACAAATGCTCGAAACGTCAGCTTTTGAATCTTTTTACGGTGACCAATATACCTTACCTTTTTGAGTCCATATTATAGAACTACCGTAGAGTTCCAAAAGCTGTTACTTTCGGGTAGCCGTTATTTTCGTTACTTTCGGGTAGCCGCTACTTTCGGGTAGCCGCTACTTTCGGGTAGCCGCTACTTTCGGGTAGCCGCTACTTTCGGGTAGCCGCTACTTTCGGGTAGCCGTTACTTTCGGGTAGCCGTTACTTTCGGGTAGCCGTTTCTTTCGGGTAGCCGTTACTTTCGGGTAGCCGTTACTTTCGGGTAGCCGTAACTTTCGGGTAGCCGTTACTTTCGGGTAGCCGCTACTTTCGGGTAGCCGTTACTTTCGGGTAGCTGTTACTTTCGGGTAGCAGCTACTTTCGGGTAGCCGTTGCTTTCGGGTAGCCGTTACTTTCGGGTAGCCGTTACTTTTGGGTAGCCGTTACTTTCGGGTAGCAGCTACTTTCGGGAAATTAAAATATGTGATTAATTGAAAAAACGAACGATGATAAACACAACCACAAATAGGCATAATGTCATTTCAATTCTCTCTTGCTCATTGATTGGTTTTGGTTTTACTTCTGATTGGTCGAGAAAGTGGCGTGAGGTTTTTAAGCCAATCACAAAGCGTAGCAATGCAAAACCAAAGCAATTGTGTAATTACTTTTCACACTCAATTGAAAACTGCTCTATCAGTTATGAACCAAATAGTCTTGATTTGCTTTGACAAATGCTCGAAACGTCAGCTTTTGAATCATTTTACGGTGGCCAATATACCTTACCTTTTTGAGTCCATATTATAGAACTACCGTAGAGTTCCAAAAGTCGCTGCCCCCGTTACATTCGGAATTAGCAGGTCTAAGGGGCCGCAACTTTCGATTAGCCGTTACTTTCGGGTAGCCGTTATTTTCGGGTAGCCGTTACTTTCGGGTAGCCGTTACTTTCGGGTAGCCGCTACTTTCGGGTAGCCGTTACTTTCGGGTAGCCGTTACTTTCGGGTAACCGTTACTTTCGGGTAGCCGCTACTTTCGGGTAGCCGTTAATTTCGGGTAGCCGTTACTTTCGAGTAGCTGTTACTTTCAGGTAGCCGCTGCTTTCGGGTAGCCGTTACTTTCGGGTAGCCGTTACTTTCGGGTAGCCGTTACTTTCGGGTAGCCTTTACTTTCGGGTAGCCGCTACTTTCGGGTAGCCGTTACTTTCGGGTAGCCGTTACTTTCGGGTAGCCGCTACTTTCGGGTAGCCACTACTTTCGGGTAGCCGCTACTTTCGGGTAGCCGCTACTTTCGGGTAGCCACTACTTTCGGGTAGCCGCTACTTTCGGGTAGCCGCTACTTTCGGGTAGCCGTTACTTTCGGGTAGCCGTTACTTTCGGGTAGCCACTACTTTCAGGTAGCAGCTACTTTCGGGCACTTAAAATATGTGTCTGAGTAATTGAAAAAACGAACGATGATAAACACAACCACAAATAGGCATAATGTCATTTCAATTCTCTCTTGCTCATTGATAATTCGGCATTCCTCGGCATTATTGTAAAACACTAAGCTATCCCATGTGCAGGGGACGTTAGACCTCATTATGGATTGGACCATTACTCCCGGGGAACCGTTAGTTTCGGATGGGCCGTTACTTTCGGGAATTACTAGAAAGGTCCGGATATGTAATGTTACTTTCGGGGGGCCGAGGCTACTTTCAAACTCTACGGTATTATAAGGATCAATAGTTCAACTGTTGCTATTTTTTTGCAAACTACACATACTTTATAGTTATTAAGTTTCAGTATGACTTTGCTTTGTTTTCCTCCCATATGGTCTTCCATCTCTTTTCATGATTGTTTTTGTTTTCTTTTTCAGGAACTGAGTATGCTCTGATCGCACTAGTTGCTGTTTTTGGAGTTCTACTTATTGCTCTTGTGGTTGTCACATGCCATCAAAGACGAAAGCTGAAAAATGCCCTCTCTGAACCTGGTCCAACTACCAGGCTAATATAGTTTTGTTCTATTAACTATGCTCAGCTGATTCCGTTAATAGGCTAACATAGTTTCGATACTTGTAGCAATGTAGTCTAATATTGTAGTCGCAGTAATGTTATCATTTTTTTTTTCTAATGGGTAATTTGGATGCTGGTTGAACTAGTAATGATAATTATAATAACGAACAGGTAATTCCAATATTCTCAAGAAAGTAGTTTTAACTTATGAACTTGTTAAGAAGAAACAAGTCAATCTTAAGTAGTGTCTAGTCACACGATATGCGAGTTTGCAGCTGGCATTCAAAAATAATTTATAAAAGTATAAAAAAGTAAAATATACTATAAAAATGGCTAGTCAATATTGATTTTGTTTTAATCCCTGAAACAAGATGTAAGAACAAGTCAACTCCTGTTAGACACATAATAATTAAATAAAAACATGGGTTTGGGGTTAATAATTAACAGTTGTTTATCGAGGACGAGCCGAATATGAGCTGATATATATAAACAACGAGGCGCCGCGCCGAGTTGGTTATATAGTCAGCTCATATTCGGCGAGGCCGAGATGAATAACTGTTTTAGTAAATTTTCAAACACTCAAATAACCGGAAATTGGAAAAAAATTTATTTCCGCTCCAAAAACATACACGACTGTCACGTCAGTGAACAAGTGTCACATGACCGCTTCTCAAATCGAAAGCGACTAAATGCTAACAAGCGGCCAGATCGAAAAGAATGTTCCTTTCAAAAGTAGTTTACTTCAAAATAAGATCGAGAAGAATGTCAAAGTTTCCTTAAAAAATAAGTCAATCGGACTGGCCGAAATGGTTATGGATTTGAACATAACAATTGTGGAAATTATACTGCGGACGAGGAAAGATTTGCCCGCCACGTGCGATAAACGCCGTGTTGTGTTCTCGCTGAGGTGTAAAAAGACTATAGACAGTCACTTAGTTCTTGTTTTGACATTTCCTCGATGGTTTTAACCGTAAACGTTTGCCACCAGGACTGGCAAGCCACTCTGAAAAAAGGTAAACATTCAGTTTAATTATACACACACTTACCAATAAAAATCTTCATTTCAAACTGCGTGGCTCTTTTGGTGTTGGCCGGGGTCGCATTTTCAACCATTTGTTGAATTTCTAGGTGCGATAGCTCCCCGAATCGCGCCATTTTTTTTTCCGCGACGAGGAAAACAATTTTTTTTCGCGTAATTCGTCATCATATCATATCGAGAGGTAAAAATTTACTAAAGTGTGTTATAGCTAATATTTCCCAAGCAGTCAACCTTGGTATTAGGTAAGATGTTAGTTTACTGGAAATAGTTGAGTTCCTTTAACATAATTATTGCTTCCTTTAAAGGGATTTCATCCTGGCAAATACCTCCCCCCATATAAAGGTCATACCTTTTAGGGGTTAAAATTGACGTTTTTGGTACCTCTGTGGTGTTTTGATACACTTGTGGGTGTCTTGGTGTCCCTGGGGGTGTTTTTGTTCCCCTGGGGAATGTTGATATCCTTGGGGTATATTGGTATCCTTGGGGTGTTTTTGGTACCCCTGGGGGTGTTCAGTTCAAACATATCCTCAGCTGTAGCTATCAAGATAACGATAGGGGTGAAGACAAAATAAATATCAGTGTCACTGCTTTTCAAATTCCCAGTTATGGGGGACTCAACCTAAATTTGAATGAAATTTGAAGAGGTTTTAAGAAAGGATAGAAGAAAGAAAATTATTTTTGGAACACCAACAATCCTTCTAGAAAATCTATCTCCTCCCAAATATACCCAAAAATCACCCAAAAGTTCACAAAACACCCCACAACATAGATTCACGGGATGAGCATAGAGTTTTTGGATTGCTTGAAACGTGAACGAGATATTTCCATTAAAGCCATGTCAAGTGGCGGAAAAATGGCGTTTAGGTTAAGTACCCCCTTAAGTTTAAGTAAATCTGAGAGGAAAAATATGTAGTGGACCATAATACGAAGTTCTGGTACCTTTTAAAAAAAAAATGTCGAGCGCACCCGTCGCTTTTGTACACCACTTCTCCTTCCCCTCACCCGAAACCCGGATTTCGCCGATATGGGTGGTAAGAGAAGGCGTACACGAGGAATGAGCAGAGAGATTGAGCTGTATTCTATCATAATTCCACGAATTAAAGCTTGGTTCCCACTATCGACGTAAGCGGAATCGTAATCGAAATTGCAAGAAACTTACGATCTAGTAGAAATCGAAACGACGGAAGCGGATAGTAAGCGACAGAAGCAGAAGCGGAATCGGAAGAAAAAGGAAACCCTCTGATCCTTCCGATTCCGATTCCGTCGAACTTCCGATTCCGATTGCGACTCCGTTTCTTATTTCCACTAG
The DNA here is from genome assembly GCA_022457155.1 of Cladopsammia gracilis. NCBI lineage: Eukaryota > Metazoa > Cnidaria > Anthozoa > Scleractinia > Dendrophylliidae > Cladopsammia > Cladopsammia gracilis. The sequence goes on from JAJGOT010000021.1 coordinate 340,286, forward strand.
AACATAAGGCCCCTTACGCTTGAGACTTGACTCCGCTTCCGATAACATCGAAATGACTATGTTACTGAGTAAAACTAAGCAAATTATAATTAAAAATACAAATACTAACTTAAATCAATACATTCTTCGTGCCGGAAAGTTGTGTTGAGTTCAACTTTTCCCGGCTTTACGGCACCGCAGGCTTGATAAGATTTTAATTGAAACGCATGCCTGCGGGAACCGGCGACATCCCGGGGGAGTTGCATTGTTTTTATGACAACACATGATTAGAACTGTCCAATCAAATCGCAGCCATTTCCGCGCTAAAAGCTCGTCACGGTCATGCGGTCACAAATGGGAACACGCAACCGCGGCTGCCGGCGGTATGTATACGGTAGCATCCCGGTAGCCTGCGAGCAGGCTCACTTGTTTGGGGTATCGCGCGAGTATTTTGGCGGCGGAGCCGGCAGGGTGAGCCGGCGAAGCCGTCTACTTTTCTCGCCGCTTCGTCGCTCGCATGGCACTCGCGCGTGAAACCCAAATAGTAGAGCCTGCTCGCAGGCTAGCATCCCAGTCACTGTCGCTTTGCTACCGGGGGCTCGCTTACGGCAGTTACGGGGTAGTTACGGTTATATGGAAACCAGGCTTAAGCTGTTAGCAATCTATATTTTGTGATTCTTAGCCGACAGATCGAATACAACTTTGAGCTTTTGAAAACTATTAACAACTGTGTTAGAAACGATATTTAGTCACCATGATATTAGAAGTAATAGATCAATAACGAGTGCGAGGGTTTCATCAGGGCATCCAAACACCGAGAAGCAATGAAAGCACGAGGGCACTTCGGCCCCGATGAAACCCGAAGCACGAGTTTTTGATCTGGCTTCTCAAATGAAACAATACAGAATTATTCAATTTTATTTTTTTTGGCTTTGTCCTTTTCAAATGCCGTCACATGCATAATTTTATTGAGCTTGTTGTGCTTCGCTATTTGGTATGAGACCACGTGCGAAGCAGAAGCGTCTCGGTTTAGAAGAATATCTAGTCGATAAAGCTATTCCTGCGTCAACGAAATATAAAAAACAAAACAAATGGGCAACATCCATTTTCTACGAATGACAAACTTCTCGGACGGTTCAAGTTCCCGTTCTCCGTGATTCGAGAGGAATGTTTATTAGGATTTACACAAGATTATGTCACTTTCTTCTCGTATTGAAGAAACGGACGCATTGAGTTTGAATTATTGGCTTAGCAAATTGTCATGGACGTGGCCAAAAAGTCGGGAGAGAGATATCCACCGAAGACTGTTTGTGGCATAATATGCGGTATCCGACGCTTTCTAGAAGAGAAAAAAGGTGCTGATGTATAAAATCCTCTTGATAATGGCGACCGAAGGTGAGAAAAATGGTCCATTTTGTTTTTAAAGTAAAATGTCGATGTCATGTTGAAGTTCCAGTTATAATATTAATACAGTAACTCAGATTATTGTTTTGAAGGTTTACTCTGTTTCACCGAGCATTGGACGCGGAATCGAAAGATGCATGGCACACGAGAGGGCTTACATTTGAAGACCAAGAAAGGTATGTAAGGTTCCGAATGTAATTATATAATTGAGTGGAATAACATGTATTGTTGCAAAACTCATTAATATGCAAGTCTTTGATTTGAGATCAAACACGGTTTTGAACTAAAATCAAACCCTAAAGATCTTGATTTAGTGTTTCATTGCGTATCAAGACTCATCCACCTGACCCAAATGGACGTCATTTATTGGCTGGTCACTCTATGAATTATTAATGAGTTTGAGAATAATAATTTCGATCTTGCTTAACAAAGGCGTACAATAATTCTATTATGTTCCAACAATGTCAGTCTGTCACAGTATAAATTCCTTGTCCTGGTTGCCCTCAAATGGATGTCCCAGGTTTGCCATTTGCCTGGTATATTGACATCAATGCGTTTTTATATTAATGCTGATACTTGGAAAACTTAATAGCGCAGTAACTTTTTGCGGTAATTTTATCCCGTCATCTTTTATTGGCGATTCTTGGAATAAATTGCGAAAATGTCATGCTATATGGTAATTGTTGTCTTCGTTCTGTGGTTGACAGACGTAAGAGAGATAAAGCAGCGCGTTCTACGGCAAACGGCAAACGGCAGCTTGCAGTTGATTATCTTTACAAATCCTCGAATCCTTGAAGAAATCCACTACAAAACTCGCAAATAATTCACATTTTGAGGCCCCATTAGGCAAGGGGGGGGGGGGGGGGGGGGGTGATGTGAGGGGGGTGGAGAGGGAGGGTTCTGCGTATCTCATTGACCAAAGTATCCCGGCGTATCCCTTTAATTTTTGGCCTAAAAACACCCCGTTCATTCCATGACTTTTTATCCCTGTAACCCTTTAACTTCCAAGAGTGCTAAAAATGAAAATTTGAGTAAAATCCCAAATTTCACATTGTAAAAAATTAAAAAAACAAATTGTACCATGTAAAAGAACTGCTGAAGAGGATTCATTTGAATGGTCACACCATAGGATTTCGTCCATCGACTGAAAAGTTAGAACTAATTGTGCCATGCAATAGAAACTGCGGAAGAGGTTTCATTTGAATGGTCACACCGTAGGATTTCATCAACAGACTCAAAAGTTAGAACAATGGTACCATGCAAAAGTACTGCTGAAGAGGTTTCATTTGAATGGTCACACCATACACCTTATTCCACCTTATTCTTTTATATGCATTTTAATTAGCCCTTTTGGCCTCGTCAGCATGTGCAAAATACAAAGGAATTTTCAAGCGAAAATGAGGCTGAGGGCTAATTAAAATGCATATAAAAGAATAATGAATTGGCCGCCATTTTGGAATAAGGTTTCTCAAACTCATTAATAATTCATAACGAAAATACAAAGGAAATTAATGTTTAATGAGTGTTTGGAAATCAGATGAAACCACAGGGAGCCCACACAAACTGTGTGACCGTTGTTCGTATTTTTAAATTTAGAGGGAATGTATGGGAATATCGAAAAGGTTCACTTATTGTAATATACTGCGATGAATATTTACATACAAGACCAAAATAAACGCATTTTTACCTGAAATGTTGTGTGGTGTCATTCTTGTGCTGAAAACGGCGAATTTTAGCGATTTGAAGGGTTTTGCATCGGACGTTTACCTGAGCATCGCTCAGGTAAACGTCCATAATTGCATCCATAATTTCTCCTTCTAAAATCATTTTGTTTGAGAAGTAATATCAAACATTCGACAAAGTGTTTCATCACAAGATCAAACACCTCGAAGTTCGTCAAAAATACTCCGCTGCGCGTCGTATTTTCAACTCTCTTCTCAGTGTTTGATCTTGTGATGAAACACTGTGTCTTATGTTTGATATATTACGTATAGGATTTCATCAACAGACTGAAAAGTTAGTTACTGCTGATTACGTCATTTCCATGTAACATATCTGGTTACGAGATTATGTAACAAGTACCAAGTATGTTTTGTTCTTATTGAAATGATGATTGCATAAATGTAGGGTGTTTTTGTTATTCTCTTGGTTGTCTTTCTTTTATGTTTCTTTGCTTGAAAAAATTTAATGTTAATTAACATATTTATTTTTGTTTTTATTCTGCTTGCAATTCATTGTGTGTGGCAAAAAAAAAAAAGAAAATAATAAAAATAAAAAAAATAAATAAAGTCCCCATGGGCTCTGCCATCCCTGAACCATGATCGAAGCATTGTCACAATGAAAATCCTTTGACGAAATCCACCGAGATATATTTTTGACAATTTTCTTACTTTCAACTTTGTTCAAATTCGAGTAAAAATGTCAGACTACTCTTCCACACTGTACCCATCAATTCCGGTAACGGCGTAAACTCTCTGGGGGAGGGGTGGCTTGTGTCGAACGTCCGAATTCTGGAAGTTGCGCTGATTGAACTAGACAAAAGGCTCTTAGGGACTCTTCATATGACCCCGGTTGACCGGGCTGGCCCAGTTAACGAGATCTCGCCTCACTTCTATTTTCTTTCATTCCGCTTACCAGGCCAGCCCGGGTACTAGATTCGTATAAAAAGGCCCTGAGATCACTATGTGGGTATGTGTGATTTAAAACGTCTAGGCAGGAAATAAAACATCTGAGCCAGGTGAAGCCACGTGAAGGTCTAACCGTTTGCAGATGTCATAACAAATGCAATACCTACGTCCTCAGTTATTTAAGTCTGCGCAACGGTGGATTCCTCTTCCTTGAGCCACAAAATGGCGAAAAGGAGCAACAAAAGTGTTTCTTCTTTTCACACGCCACTTTCCTTTACGTGCGCGCCTCTGTGGCTTTAGGAAAAGCAAACGACTTCTACGTAGGCTCTCAGTTATTTTAAGGCCATTAGTGTTGGCCCCATGGGCCGGGATTCGAACCCGCGGCCTCTCGCTCTATCAACTGAGCTAAGCAGGGGGCGGTTCGTGAAAAGATAGTAACCACTTATAAATTACTTGCTGAATATCCTCTTCGAACAATTAAAAACAACAACATTAATTTTTATTTATCAGCATCAGCATGTTTATTAATAGCACACTACTAAAAAGCGAAGTTAAGTTACAATTCAAATCAATACTGTATACATAATAGTTTGTAATACAAAATGATATACATCTGTACGTTAGACTGGAAGGTGGTCAGTACGTCTGCTTTTTACTCATAGCAACCGACTCATCTTAATTTTATGAGAATCGCAGTTTTGCCATATGTTAGTTAGGAAGAAATAACGTTCTTATCGGTGCACATATTGTACATTTTTCATCTCACGGTAACACATTCAGTTAAAAAGTCCACAATCTGAACTGTCAGTGTAGCCGAGTTTTCAGCTTTGAGTTAAAAAGGACCATTGTTTAGACCACCATCCATAGATTAATTCTAATTAATTTGTGCATGCGCGTTACATCCCAGGTTTTATAAAATGTTATCATATTTTCGATTGATGGGAAATGCACACAAATAAGCAATCATAAAATGTACGATAAGGAACACAATGCTTTTAAATTCATGTTTCTGAAAAAGCTATCATTTTCGTTTAACACATTAATTTTTTGTACCGACAAGCAAAATTATGCATTAAAATTTTGGCAACCATTACGTTTTAGCGCTTATTTTTTTTGGATTTTCTCTTTCGTTTTCATTTTTTATGTTTTATTGTTTTGTTTTTGTCACTTTCGTGACTGGACGAATACTACATATATTTACACGTTTTGAAGGAAGAATAAGGCAAGCTATTTCAGATATTATTTTTAGCATCAAATGACCTTCAATCAAGTAAAACCTTTAAAAAATTGGTTTTAATGGCAAGAAAACACAAAAATCAAAATACTAGAAACCAAGAAGACTCCCATATAAAATTGACGGGGATAATGGCGGGTGATTGTGACAGATACAATTTTAAAATGTACTGGAAACCTCGTTTTGTGGGTGCAGTGACTCGCATTCCTTTTTACCACTAAGAGGCATCAATTCTTTCTGATCTTGTTTCTGTCAGCATATTTTTTATGGCCTAATCTCCTAAGACGTATAAATAACTCTGAACCTGGTAATTATCGATTCAAACACTCGTAGTAATATCAACAAACAAGGAATTTCAACCCCTCGATACTGTGCGGTATTCACCGGTCCCGTCACTTTTATATGGGCGGCCCCTACTGGAATACGGAAATGGTGTGTGATAGACATTATCACCGTGTATACTTAAAGGGGCTATATCACCACACGGGTCAATACCAGTGGAAAACCAAAAATAAATGTCCTGACCTGAATACTGGTGCTCTAAGAGAAAACGTAGTGTCTCGGGCTGCATGGCCAGGATTTAAATGGCTTGCAATTAACTTGAAAAAAATGGACCAACTCTTTCAAGTTAGTCACCTTGTGTCTTGGAAAAAACTCTGATTATGTTTATTCTATCTTTGAAAATTCTCTTTATTTCGTCCTCTTAGTATCCTAAAGCATTTTATGTTTGACAAAGGTACTTAGTTATAATTTGTGGAAGTTTTGGCCTTAAAAAACACATCCAAATCCTTATGACATAGCACCTTTAAGACACCCATTTCAGTTGTCTTTAATGTTTTGTATGTAAACGTTGGATATTGAAGAAAAAAAAAGAACGGTTTAAGTTGTCCTACAGTAGCATCTTGTTTAACGAGTTAACCGTAGTTCCAAGGCTTGGTTGCGAATGGGAGAAAGTGACGTAAAAGACTCAAACATACCTCACGGGTTGAAATTATAATAACAATAAGTATTGAAAATCACGCGAAAAGCAACAAAAACTTTGGACTTGTTCTTCGTGCAATTTTCTATGCTGATTGTTATTATAATTTCAACCCGTGAGGTATGTTTGAGTCTTTTACGTCACCTTCTCCCATTCGCAGCCAAGCCTTGGAACTAGGTTTTTTAATGACGGCCGTAAATTCTCGGAAATAAATGTTAAAATTAAATGACTTCTGATGTTCGTAATGAATTGAAATTTGGCAAGATGAGTAAGGAAGTCTAATAGTACACGAAAATGTAAAAAAATGAAAATCAAAAATTTGATCGTAGTAGCACTTTAAGCGTGTAAGCCAATGCACAAATGCGATTGCACACAAAAGAAAACAAAAAAATTAGTAGGCAGGACAATCGGGTCTCACACATTGGAAACAAACAAGGAATCAGAGAATGAGTATGGAAATGAAGGAACACACTGTTTCGACCTGGTTGGGTCTCGTCAGCACGGTGTAGCACAGAAAGATAGAAAAACTAGTGCGAACGCCAATTCTCTACCAAATTGTACGAGATGACCACAGATGAGCTCGAATTCAAAAGTTTGCCAAATGACCCACGTCACAGCGGCGCGTGACTATTAGTAATAGGCAACTACTCATAGTCACGCGCCGCTGTGACGTGTGCCAAATTTTAATCTCTCTCTCTCTCTCTCTCTCTCTCTCTCTCTCTCTCTCTCTCTCTCTCTCTCTCTCTCTCTCTCTCTCTCTCTCTCTCTCTCTCTCTCTCTCTCTCTCTCTCTCTCTCTCTCTCTCTCTCTCTCTCTCTCTCTCCGCACACCAGCACCATTTTCGTTCGCTCGTTCGTACGCTCGTTCGTTCGTAAGAAAGTAAGTAAGCAAAGCAAGCAAGCAAGCAAGTAAGTAAGTAAGTAAGTAAGTAAGTAAGTAAGTAAGTAAGTAAGTAAGTAAGTAAGTAAGTAAGTAAGTAAGTTAGTAAAATCTTATAAGGCGTCACAAATTCTACTGCAGCGCAGGTAAACAGCTCTACTGAAAGAGGTATGGGCTTTTACTTACACGTATGTTTTTGTACCAATTAATTGATGAATTTTCCTTTTCTTTAGTCACTACCACAGTTGCAGATATTAAAATAAGGTATAACACTAAGATAATATACATAGTAGGAAATATAGTTCCTCATTTGGATGTTAGCGGAGAGGTAAGAACAGTTCTCCGCATAGTCAAAACACACCCGCCTGCTGAAATTTAAGATAATTATAGTTATCTTTATTTAAAGATGGTGAAAACAGACGACTGTATTGTTCAGGGACAAACCTCTTTAAAGTGATCGAAATTAATGTGTCCCCATCGACCCGAGGAACTGTCAATCAAACGCAACTGAGCCAGTTTACCAGTGGACGCCAATACATCCCAGGTTTTCTCTGTCATAGTTTCAGAACAATTTCCAATCTCCTTCAAAACCACATTTCCTTCAACAATAAGCTCAGCACGAGTATATCGTTTGTCACAGCCTCCTCCAATCAAGAACGTGTACGAATTTCCAACAATCACAAAACTGGGTGACGTCATTGAGCCCTGTGGACCATCTCCTTGTATTGCGCCAGCAGGTTGAGAGGGACTGGGTCGATTCTCATAGTCTCCTATCCACCAGTCTCCTTTGTGGTTGGACGGTTCTTTTCTTCTCGCTGTTGGGTTATCCCCGTATGTTGGCTGATTGTTGAATGCAGTACCGGTTAGCGTCCATCCTGATAATCCGTTTTCAAAATCAAATATAGTGCCACATTTAATAACTAAGAAGAGAAAAAATAAAGTTTTTGATACTTTTAATATTAAACAATTTTGTGTCTTGTTTATTAACTCATGCGCATAGCGGCATGAGGTTAAAAAATGGGCTCGGTTTTTCTTGTTTTTTTAATTTTTTGTGTCACGATTTTGCATGCAAATTTATGCACGCATATTTTAGTGTACGCGAACTCGCCCCTGCCTCCCCTAGAAAATTATTTTTGTCCCTTATTGTTATAAAAGGCTTCAGGAAGCTTAAACCAATCAGAATCCGTCTACTGAGGGCATGTCTGGATTTTAGGGGGGACTAGAGAGAACCGGTTTGTCACTCGGAGAAGATTCAGATTTCAAACAAATATAACTCCTTCTGTACTCTACACTTCAATTTTTCAGACGGTCATTTTCCATTACCAAAATGTAAACGCGCCCTTTAAGACATTGAAATGGAAGGAAAAAGTCCTTAAGACGATTTGTATGCCTCTGAAGTGGCGGTTAGAGAGCTGAAAGCGATGGAATCTTCCTGTGATTTAAAACAAAGCGGGACATCTGGAAGCGCGAAGCGGCAGACTTTACTAAGAATTTTCAAGCATTCCTGGAAAACTACGGTAAAGAAAATAACATTTTTGAATGTCCATTTACTTTGTAAGAAACATTTCATAGACTGTTTGTTCTTCGACATGTGCTAAAATTTGCTTGCGTTGCTGACACGGCTTCCTCGATGCGATAATTTAAAGCATTTTGCTCTTGAGACTAAACTAATAGATATTTGAATAAAACGTTCAACGGAGAGATCAGAATTCGTTGTCCTTTTTCCTGTGTAAAAGCAAATTGCGATTAAACCAGTAACTGAAATTAATAATTTAGATCGCGCTTTCTAAAATAAACTTTGCTTTCAAGATTTTTTGATTCGCGAAAACATTATGCGAATCATCTTTACGGATAAGAATGGCATTCTATATACACAGGAAAAGTCGGAAATTTTAGAAAACACTAGATATAAATAAAACAGGTTGCAGAATTTAAATATTATTTTGTGATGAATTCGCCCCGCGCTGCAGTTAGGATAAATAAATCGCCAAGCCTTCCGGAAGCAGAAAATCAATGAATTCTGATAAGCGTTTACATGTAACTCTTTTATTCAAGGGAAAGACATTTTCATTCAAGGAAATATGAGTTTCATTGAAACGTGTTGACCTTTAGAACAAATATTTTGGATTCATGATCATAAATCGAATTACATTTCACACGAAAATTAAACGGGGGGGGGGGGGGGGGGGGTCATGATGCGTCACGCAATATTTTTATTAAAATGTTTCACAGTTTTAACATTATAAAAGCAGAATCTCCTGAATCCGATTACATGTATTTTTTACATTATCTCAGATAAATTTAGAACTTCCAAAAATTTATTGGACATATGGGCAGGAGGAGGGGTCTCTGGGGCTTGGAAATACAGGTGGGAGGGAGGGGGGGGGGGGGGGGGGAGTCTAGCGGGCCAGGAAATCCGGGCGGAGGGGGGGGGGGGTTAAAATAAACCGTAAAAGTTTCTTACGCAAGCGCATGAGTGTAGGCTACAATAATAGCCTCTTTTTTATTGATAATCGTACAATGTACAATTTCGGACGTACACGCAAAGTTACCCCCACCGTGGTACAAGAGGGGAAGAGGGGAGTAATTTCTCCCTTGGGGTCTTTGCGGTGT
>JAJGOT010000021.1:352500-452500 GCA_022457155.1 Cladopsammia gracilis
AGAAGAACTTACATACATATAACGACAAACCTACGTGCTGATTTAATATTAGGGATTTCTTTGCTGAAAACTACAATACGAATGAACAAAACTTCACCTGAACAATTGCGTCCGTCGCCAAAGAATCCAGCTTTACATGAACAGTTAAAACCTCCCTTGGTGTTATTACACACTGCGTCACTGCTGCAATTGTGAATTCCTGCTGCACACTCGTCGATGTCTGAAAATAATTAGAACATAAATAAAGAAGAACTCGACACTCATGATGCAAAAATAAAACATCTCAAGTAATATTGATTTCGTAAACATATGATGATGAACTCTCATGCGATCTTAACAATAGGCCTTTCATGGCATGAAAATACAATTAATATACGAATCAACAACATTTCACCTGAACAACTTTTTCCATCTCCAAAGTACCCAGCCGTACATGAACAGTTGTAGCCTCCTTTGGTGTTATTACACACTGCATCTCTGCTGCATTTGTGAATTGCTGCTTCACACTCGTTGATGTCTGAAAACAATTGGAACACAAATGAGGAAGAACGTACATATGAAAAAGAAAAAGAAAGAAAGAAATGTCACCTGAACAAACTTGTCCATCCCCAGAATATCCAGTTTCACATAAACATATGTAAGATCCTTTGGTGTTGTTGCATTTTGCGTTTTCGCCACATTTGTAAGTCTTTGCCTTGCATTCGTCGATATCTAGAATGACGTTATAATTTTAGTAAATAACATTTAAATGGAAATGCATTGTTACCTCTGGAAACAAAACCTATATTTGTCGACATCATACAATATGATGGCTCAAGTATTTTGCAGTATCAAAGTTACTAGGAAAAACTCCCTTGGCTGGAATGTATCTTGTAACAGGACTGTTTTGATATTCTAAATGAAATAAAAAATATATGGCATCGAAAAGAAAGCGGGAATAAAACAAACTTGCAAATACAAATGACCGTATAGAGATGTTATGCAAATCAAGAAACGTGATAACTTTTTAAGTGACAAGTCTCAACGATTTTTGAATGGAATGTTATTTCGAATTTTGCATTAGTTATCCGTAGAGCAGATTATTGAAACAAAAAGACTAATGAAATCAAATTTGGAATTATAGAGCGATTTTCAATTGAGTGTCGTAAAACCAAAACAAACGTAGTTACTCTGACCAATCACAGAACTCGCAGATAATCCTATCAACCAATCAGAACTCGAAGCAAATACACGTCGCCGGCGCATGAGTAATATTACGTCGGTTTTATTACACCCTCTTACCTGTACAAGTTTTCCCGTCTCCGGAAAACCCCACTTTACAAGAACAACTGTAGGAGCCGACAGTGTTTTCGCAGGCATTAGCATCACAAATGGATGGAGAAGACATGCATTCGTCATCATCTAATTTGAGGAACAGAATATTAATTTTCATAACGGAATGATATATTTATTTCCTCCTTTTGATAGTTGCATGATGATATAAGTTACTACTGGCGCCAGATGTGATAAGTTTGGCGAGAACGAGCGACGCGGTAACGAGGCACTTAACGTCCTTGTCGAACGATAATATAAAATGTTGATGTAGTTTGTTACACTCTTACATTCTAAAGAACAAGTCTACGGCCTGGTTGCAAAATCTTTGAAGCCAGGGTAGAAAAGAGCGCGCAGAAGATTTTTGTTTACAATTTGAACGGCAACAGAAAACAGGCGAGCGAACGCCGCGAACGAGTGTTGTTTTTGACACTGTTCAACGAGAGAAAAAAGAATCGTAGAAAGCGGTTATCATGATTATACTTTGTTTATTTAATTGGTATTCTCGAATAGTTAGGATTTGACTAACGCAACACAGACGGAAAGCGAACGATGAAATTGTACAAGTTAAAAAAAACTCTCGTCCAATCTGCAGCGCAATCGATAGAATTTTCTTGCTTCTTCCTGATAAAACCAAAATATGTAATCTTCTTACCTGTCGTTTAAGGGTTTCCCTTTAAATTTAGATCAATTAATTAATGCAACAGTAATGTAATGTAACAGTGTTGAAAATAAACGAATAAACGAATAAACGAATAAACGAATTCTTCAAGCAAAATAGCATAATATTATACTTCAGAATTCTTTTCTCTGATAAATCCTATTCTTCTTTAGACTATAGATAATTCTACTGAAGTGTTTTGCCCAATTTCTTTCATATTTTATACAAAAGAAAAAAAAAAACAGCTTGCATGCTTATAGTAGTGTAAATATTTCAATATTTGTTAGGTTCATGTTTATCAATGTTAATGTAGGTAGGTGAAGTATTTATATTACTCAATAAATGAACTTATGAAGCATTTATTGTACCTTCGCGTTTCATGTAGAACCTTTGATCATCCGTGACAAAATCGTGCAGTTTTGTTTCCTTTGTCTCGCTATTCATTTCGCAGACCATTCCCGGAATGTAGTAGTTATAACTATGACATCTGTGGTCGCTTTCACAGAGGTTTTGGCATTCCATTATTGCTTTTACCGCTACTTCTCTAAATGTTAACCCTTGAGAGCTTTCCCGTTTGCTGATTTCTCGGAAGGCTTGCATTGCTCGCCAGCGGCCTCACTTCCAGACATCAGGATTGTCAAGTAAAGTGCAAACAGCACCAAGGACATTTCGAGCAACTGAATTTCAGGTCAGCAGATTCTAAACATGATATTATAAAAACGAAAACCTTGTTACAAAAATCAAACGTGTGGAGTTGTGGTTATATTTTAATGCAGATATCCTGTTAGTCACTTCACCCCAGGTCAGATCCCTCCCCCTCCCCCCACGGCCGCTGGAAAGAAAGCCAAACTTAAACATTGCTAGTTACAGTAACAACGAAATTGCTAGCAAACGATTGAGCATAACAGAAAATCAAAGGAAATCATCAAAGTTTGATATGTCATCTATATATATATATATATATATATATATATATATATATATTAAAGACTTGTGAATGGTCCCTCAAACAATGCTCCTCTGAGCCCTGGAATGGAGGATCATCTGCGCGATCTTGGAGTATTGAAAGTCTTTGTAGAATTTTCACTTGTAAAACAATAAGCTCCGACTCCAGTCAAGACTTTTGACAGGTTTATTCTCAATAATAATAATAATAATATAATAATATAACATAACAGCATAGAATAAACAGAGAGAATAAACCTGTCAAAAGAATAAACCTGTCAAAAGAGAATAAACCTGTCAAAAGTCTTGACTGGAGTTGGAGCTTATTGTTTTACAAGTGAAAATTCTATATATATATATATATATATATATATATATATATATATATATATATATATATATATATTATATATTAGATGACATATCAAACTTTGATGATGATTTCCTTTGATTTTCTGTTACATATGTTATATATATACTTGAATTTTTCAAAACGTGTTCAACGAAAATTTACGCAGTTTCACTGCAACTAGCCCAAACAAGGGTTTTTATGAGCCCGATCAGCCCGAAAATGACAGAGAAGAGAGAGAAGAGGAAAAGGTAGCAAGAGCGAGCGAAAAAAAGACTAGCAACAATCTATTATATTTTATACCTTTATATTAAAAACAAGGCCAAGAACGCTCACAAACGCTTACTTGGAGCGATATCGTTTTCAAAAATCCAGGTATATATCTCGATAGATTGACGACAATGATTGGAAAAAGTGCCAAAAAGCCATTTTCAGCCAAAGTCGGCACTTTCTGGAACACTCCACAGCTTGAAATTATCTTAAAACCAACAAACGACTCCCCCCCCCCCACCAGCCCCTCCCTTTCCCTCCAAGTGCAAAGATTGTCGTTACTTCCCATGATTCTCTACTATGACAGACTCAAACGTTTCGAAGCCAGTGCGCGCGCTAGAAATCAGTGGCTTTCTCAGTAGATTTCCTTTTGGCCGCCTTGAACAAAGTTTTCCTGAGGACATCATTAAGTCCCGTGAGGGAAAGAAAGCTGGCGATTGGCACAGTCTGTGTCCTCGTCCTTATATCTTACTGTATTTCGTCTCTTTTGAGGCTAAACGGGTTCCACTTTTGATCTCGGGCCGAGACGAAAAGGTTACTGATATTGTGCGCTTTGTTTTTGGCGGTAACAAGTCTTTGGCCTCAAAAAGGAGCTTCTACGGGTCATATCTATTAGACAGCAGCCGAATTGTTGGTGAATTTTGACCCGGCGAAAGACTTAGTAAAAATTTGTTTTGAAGGCAAGAGAATGTGTTCCCCTGTCAAATGCGAGTTTACATCCGGGAACTCGAATAAAATTACTGCGAAGAGAAATGTTTGTGGATGTTTACTTGCCAAGAGCGTGAGTCTTTTCGAGTTATTTGATGATATTTTGCTTGTGAGAATCATGGAAAAACTATCGGTAGTTTCCCGGAAGCCTTTTTACTGCTGCAAAGGAATTTTATTGTGTGATTTCCGGCTTGGTCGAGTTGTTGTTGACAAATGCTGATCAGCTGTCAGTGTCAGGTATGTCGATCCATCTGTTTAGTGCAAGGCATAAAACAGCTTAAGTTCTTCTTGTTTAGTCAAAGCAATAGTGCCTTAGATAGCTCATTCTGGGTTCTAGATTTATCTGCGGCGAACGTTTGCTATAAACCGTATCGTTTGACCTACTAAAAGGTTAATAAGACTTATTTGTGCTTTGGTTGTTAATTTCGAATTCATTGCAAAGCTTGTCACTTTTGCCGAGAGCAACTTGTCGTGAACTGCCAGCAATTAGGATGCTATTTTAAGCCTAACTAGATTCTTTTAAATGCTTTTTATTCGCCTTAAGTGTGAAATTGTTAAAACGTACTTGAAATTTCTAGAGCCATGCTTTATCAAATTCAGTCAGATAATATGCATGTGTGACACAAATCCAAATATTTGTGGCCCCTGTCTCATTATATAATGCTAGCAAAATGCCTTAAACCAGCCTTATTGTCATTATTTTAAGTTCTTTTAGAAACATGTTTGGCGTATACGAGACTGTTAACCTTAATGAGATTTTTGCTTTTTGTGGCCAGTACAATTTATTTTATATCTTTGTGAAAAGTTGTCTTGTTTGCATTGAATTTCTTACTTCTTCAGGTGCACATAGAAATGTCACATTTTTTTACTCTAATTTGGTCGCTTTCAGATACATTCAGGGTACAGCTAAACTAAAGAAAATTTAACACAGTTAAAACAGCATCTTTCAACTAGTAGCTTCTAAGAAATGACCATATGCTAATAGATGGATAGTGTTTATGTCAAGTCGATTGAGGGCTTTCCCTTCTAATAATGAGCATGCCAATTCATCGTTCGCCGGCGAACGATACATCAAGAGTAAAACGGTTAATGAATTGGCGACAATGATCAGGAAAAGTACCAAAAAGCAATCTCCGGGCAAAGTCAGCGCTTTCTGGAACACTCCACAGCATTTGCTTGAAATAATTATACCTGAATTTTTGAAAACGATATCGCTCCAATTAAGCGTTTGTGAGCGTTCTTGGCCTTGTTTTTAATATAAAGGTATAAAATATAATAGACTGTTGCTAGTCTTTTTTTCGCTCGCTCTTGCTACCTTTTCCTCTTCTCTCTCTTCTCTGTCATTTTCGGGCTGATCGGGCTCATAAAAACCCTTGTTTGGGTCAGTTGCAGTGAAATTGCGTAAATTTTCGTTGAACACGTTTTGAAAAATTCAGGTATATATATTTAATATTTTTCTAAGCGAAATGATTTTCACCTAAAGAAAAGTTAAATATCTTGCTCATGCCTTTTCGTTGCCTTGGCCGTTCAACGTGAAAATCCGAGCCAGCTAACAAGATAGTTTGTGAAAATGCTAGCTTGTGTTGGCCGCCAAATCGGACACACCATTTTTATGGGCAATGTTGCGATGGTCAAACTGAGTTCAATCATCGCATTTTGCTCATAAAACTTCGATGATATCTCGGATTTCCCAAACATGGTTTCACTTTTCGTTAAAAACGGGATACCTTTCTTTTAAGAAATTCATAACTTCAATACTAAATGAAGTTTAAATAAATATCTGAAAACTATTTTTATGATAATAAAATGCTTAGAAAGGTGGAATCCAAACGAACGTTGTTAAACGGTTTGTACCTCTTATGTTTTTGTAACTCTCCTTAACCCTATTCAGATCGGGGGGGGGGGGGAAGTGCCCGCGCCGACTTTGAACGTTTATAACTTCTAAGCCTTTCTACCTACAGCCTTGAAACTTCTCGACTTTTCCTAAAATTTATCTGCGAACATTTTGGCAGAAAGTATGTTGTCAAAGAAAATTTGACGTTGCCATGGCAACCACATTTTGACGGATGCTTTTTGCTCATTTTGAGAGATAAGTATTTCCTCTGTTTATTTTATGTTATTCTGTTTTACACTGATCTTTATTATGGATTTAAACACCAAACGATGCATTGTTGTCGTCCTTGATCCAAAATTAAAAAAAAGTAAAGAGGCGTTTCCATGGTAACCGTAGTTAAAGAGGCTTTTTTGTAGTACTTTCAAATTTCACTTTTTTCTACCTTTTATCGCATATTTTTTATTTTTGTTTTTTACTCTTTGCTTGATTTAAATGTTAATCTTTTAATTTTGAGTGATTTTGGGTAATTTTAGCGCATATTCCGTGCTCAGGATACGATATTCCAAATCCAAGATGGCGGTTCCAAGATGGCGGCTCCAAGATGGCGGCTCCAAGATGGCGGCTCCAAGAAGGCGGCTCCAAGATGGCGGCTCCAAAAAAATATTCGAAATTTATTTTCTTTTTTTTTAATGTTGTTTTTTCTTTGTTTTTTGTTATTTTAGCTTTATTTATTTTTTATGTATTTTTTTAGAATAAATACATTCTAAGTATTTAAAGGTGATATTTTCTCGCCTTTTGGACGTTTTCTTGCACATCTGACGTCATACTGACGTCATGATGACGTCACATTAACTGTCATTGAAACATAAAAAGTTGTTGTTATACAAATGTTATACAGAGTAAGAAAAATTTATACTTCCCTTAGATTGTGGTTTAATTACAAAAATTAAAACATCAAAACAAATATATTTTTATGACGTCATGATGACGTCATCATGTTGCTACAAGTTACAAGTACCAATATACACATTAAAAATGTTTTCCAACATCATCAGAGAAAACATTATTGTCATTATTCAAAACAATTTAGAGATAGGTACGGTAAACACTTTCTGTGAATGAACTGTCAATATATGACGTAATTATGACGTCATAGAAGTTGTCATGACAACATAATTATGTGGATCGATAGAATGTCGGACATACAATGTCTCCTGAAAATTTGGTGTCCATACCTACTTTCCTGTAGAAGTTACGAAGGGGGTGGGGGGGGGGGGCGGGCGGACCCCCCCCCGGTCTCAGAAGATCCAAAAAAGCCCGGTCTGAATAGGGTTAAATTTTTGCTTTTTATCTCGGGAAACTGATTAGGTATCGCTATACAAAAGTTTAATTTGCAAGTTCATTGAATTGTAGAACAAGGCCAAGGCGAGATCAACTTATCGCATAGAAATAAAAGGAAGGAAAATAATATTATTTCATTAACCCTATTCAGACTGGGCTTTTTTAGGCAATCTGTGACTGGGGGGGGGGGGTGGGCGGGCTCCTCGGACCCCCCTTCATATCTCTGGAACCAGTAAGGCTGGGACCATGAAATTTTCACACAATGTTCATCTCCATACAAGGAAACTTCGCACCCAGTTTTGACTTGCCACACCCAA
The DNA here is from genome assembly GCA_022457155.1 of Cladopsammia gracilis. Taxonomy (NCBI): domain Eukaryota; kingdom Metazoa; phylum Cnidaria; class Anthozoa; order Scleractinia; family Dendrophylliidae; genus Cladopsammia; species Cladopsammia gracilis. The sequence continues at coordinate 360,237 of JAJGOT010000021.1, forward strand.
TTATGACGTCACAATGACGTCATTTTTGTTTTTCCGACGTTTCTTTGATATTTTTCCATCCAGATACTTAAAATATCAAATATAACTGTAAAATCATCTCTTTAATATTAAAACATAATAAATACAAACAAGGACACACTTATAAAGCGAGAAAAAGCAAAATAAGGCGATAAAACTATAATTTTGAAATTATTGTCCGCCATCTTGGATCCGCCATCTTGGATTTCCTTTTTTTTCGTTTAAATTAAAATTTAAAAAATATCTTAAAGAGAAAAGGATCAGAATGTATAAAACACGTATCAAACTAATGTCTATTTTCCAAACAATGAACTTAGAAGCGTTATTTAATAAATAGTACAAAATTTTTCTCTATAAGTAAAAGAGAGCAAAAATTTGCCTACCCCTCCCCCCCAAATATTTGATGTTAAAATTTTTTGATGTCTTTCAAGAGCTAGTCCCAAGAAATAACTATTCTAACAAGAAAATGCACTATAAGTCAAAGAACAAGATCTTAAAATAAAAAAATTCACCATATTTTGATATTTTGAAAACCTATGTGTCAAAAACCGGTTGCCATGGCAACATGGTTAATCACACTGACATGTTATGGATACCATAATGTCCCTTGATAAATTCTAGGAAAGGTCAGAAAATTTCAGCCTCATAGCTATGTCGGTGTAAGAGTTATCACAATTTTACTGGAGGGGGGGTTCGAAAAGCCCCCCCAGTCTGAATAGGGTTAAGGTGCGGTCAAGCTAGTTCAAATAGGCGTCTTTATAATAATTATATAATATTTATAGCTTTATGATTTGTCGCAGGATAGCACATAAGCAAACGTGAACTGCATGGACAAAGGTTTGTGACGGAGGGGTGTTTGTACTAATGTTGGTTTAATTTTATGTTTTTCCTGAAAAGTTTTGCCAATATTGTAAATCAGTTTGACAAGCGTTGTCGTTGGCAAACCATTATACAAAAATCGGTTTTCTTCTAAACATTTTCAGCTCTGAAAATGCAAGTTAGTAAAATATGTTGGTGAACTGTAATCTTCTTGAAATTATGAAGGCTCATTATTCCTTTTTCCGTGTGAACTCGGTCGCGATCGAACCGGTACGAGGCTAGAGCGAAAGAACGCAAGCCATGTTGATGCGCATCGAGTTGATGTAAAGAATAGTAATATGCCCTCCTTTTTCAACTTTTTAAAAGAATTCGAAAGATGACATACGATTCTCATTCGTAATTACATGGCGACATATGCCACCGACAAAAAGAACACGCTATTGTTTTCTTGAACGGGCTCAGTTTCATCGACAAATTATGCTTTTAGTCTCCCGGTTAAAACACCGACCAAAATTAAAGAACCATGAAAAAATAGTGTACCAAGTCTATAAGCTAAAGTTGTTTGTTACCTTGATGTGCAGTAGCAATGAAGTTCAACCAAGCACCCCAAACAACACAGGCCAGCAATAGCACCGGACACGGAGAAACAACAGCCTTCCACACTTGCAGCCGTAAAATGACCCGTTCCCAATCACCACCCAGCAATTTTGCAGTGTTGTCGGATATCTGATATTTCCTTAAAATTTAAATGCAAAAAGCTATTAGTAGTATTGTCGTTAAGCTCAGTGCAGTTCTTCTCCAGACTAGGCTTTGACATATTTGTTTTAAGTCAGTTACGTTACATCTCCTGAAACAAGTGCTATTCGAACTTTCCATTAGCCAAATGAAGTTTTTGTTTACAATTTACAACAGGTTTTAACCGTGTATGACGGCTCTTTCACGCAGTTGCTATGTAATTTACATTGTTGCTATGTAATTCAAACTTATTCATAAAAAAAAGAAATGTTGCTTTAAGCGATGCTTTTGCTATAATTTATTAAAAAAAAAATGCTTTCTTAATTTTTACTTTTGCTGGAGGAGTTAAGTTGACCTGTTTGCCCAAAATCTATAGTTAGCTTTGAATTTGTGTTCACTCAGTGAGCCATCACCTGCATTCTTCCATTCGTGAGAAGACATTAACTCCGTGAAAGTGCAATACTTACTTTACGACTTGATGGTTGTTTAAATAATCGGTGGTCAAACCCATGTCTTTAATATGCAGCAAATTACAGATGGAAAACGTTGCAAAAACACGGTCAACTTTTCCTGTTAATCCAACTTATCCGAGATACGTTCAACCACAGTAGCAAGTTTTAGGAAAATTTGGGTTTTTCCTTAGTTTAGATGACTTGTATACTCAGTATTTATCACAATCAATTAAATGTTGATATGACAAATAAAATTCCCTCAAATTTGCCATACCACGAAATAAAAACTGAAATGAAGAATGAAGTAAATGCAGCCTGCCTAAAAATGCGCAATAACCAACTTTAGAGCGCCAGCAAAATTCCCCTGCTGCGTGGGCAGGCAAAGGAAAGGTCGCTAAAGAAATTCGCTTGAAAGTTGAGTGTTTTATCGAAAGAAATCCCAAACATTCACGCATAAAAATGCTATAAACACCTCTATCCCGAATGAAGTGCTGCCTTTTCCTATATTTTAGATTGTCGTTCAACGCGAAAATTCAAGCCAATATCAAGAGAGTTCGCGAGAATCCGAGCTCGTATATGCTGCCATCGAACATACCATTTTTATGGGCAATGTGGCGATGGTCAAACGGAGGTGGACAATCGCATATTGCTCATTAAATAACGATATCTCCGAATTCCGAAATGTGGTTTCGCTTTCCCTAAAAAGCAGGATTATCGTTTGTTTGCTGTCATTGACAGCTCATTGAAGCAATTGATGTGAAGTTCAAGGCATATATTTACACTATGTTTCTTAAAATTCAAACGCTGCTGGCGCGTTGCTTTTCTTACGACTTTTTAAAGAAACCGGATTTTTTTTTTTTAATAATCACAACTTTATTACTTCAATCACAGTGAATAGAAGGATACATACACACATACAAACACACAAAAAAGTAAAAGATAGAATATTACATGAAAGTTGGTGCAAGCACATATTACATAATGATGATAATAATGGGCCGGGGTATACTCAAGAAGCATTGGCATTAGATTACACTGACTACAAACATTAGTTAATAAATAAGACGTTGATATTGATCTGCAGAGATAGAAGCATCTTCTCCTTCTAAGAGATCATTTTCAGTTGAACTCAATACGAAGTTTGCGCTGTAACTTTCTAATAAACTCATCGAAGTCGCACTCGTTTTTATTCAGCTTCTGACAATACAAAAAATATTTGGCGAAGAGAAGGCAAAAATTGAGTTTGGATAGTTTTGAATCATTGTTACTGTATTCCATTATTCCAAACAGTTTTTCGAACAGAGTAGGTGAAAAATGAGAATTATTCGTTTTGTTAAACCATATTACCACCTTTTTCAAAAAAGACTGAGAGAGTTGGCATTCTACATAGGAGTGTAATATCGAGTCCGGCTCATCGCAGTAAAGACATTTACTGTTTGTTTCGATACCATAGGCGTGTAACTCCTTTCTGGTGACTATTATCCTATGTAATAATTTGAAATTGAATTCTCTTAGTTTATTCTCTTTACAAGTTCGGCTTATCTGGGTAAAAGCTTGTTTCCAATTAAAGTTATTTAGATTGAGGTCCTTTTGCCATTTCTTTGGACCCGTAGGTTCGATTTTACATGCATTTATGAACAACCAATAGTAGTCCTTGCAGTTCATTTTTGCAAGGTCTATAGTAATAGAAGGAGAAAGCTAATGGATAGTGCTATTCAGTATATTACGTTTGTCAATCAGAGGTAGATTTCTCGCTTTCTCGAGTAAGTATTTAGGAATCGCTGAAAGAACTTGTAAGTAATTCAAGAAGTTACATTTAACGCCATATTTTTTCTGGAATTCATGGAAGGATAACAGTTTTCCTCTGTGGTCTAAGATGTCCTGTACTGAAACAATTCCCTTTTCTAACCATTTAGAGTAAAATATCGAGTTTCCATCAATCAGAATGTGCTTGTTGTTAAACGAAAACACATCTGACTCGTCGTGTAGTCCGTAGAATGTCCTTAATTCAAGAAAATTCGCCAATATTTGTCTGTAGAAATGTGGAACATCTGATTCTTCTAAAAATTTCTTGTCATAATTGCAGCGAAGTAGAAAGTTAAGACCACCATATTTTCCAAAGAAATAGTTTGGAATTGATTTCCAAGTTTCTGAAAAATATGGGTCTGTGACCACAAATCTAGAGATCCATGCTAAGAGTAATGATTTGAATAAAACTTCAACATTGGGAGCACGCAAGCCACCATTGCTATAATCTTGGTACATGACATCTCTTTTAATTTTATCCTGTTTTTTGTTCCAAATAAAATTGAAAACAGAGTTTTTAATTATAGGAATATAGGTATTAGGAATGACTAGCATCGAAGCGGAATATACCAGTTGTGCAATGCCCAAACATTTCACAATGAGACACTTTCCAAGTAGAGAAAGATTGCGTGCCCGCCAAATATCAAGTTTTGTAGTCATATTATCTATTTTCATTTCTACGTTTTTCTTGTTATTTTCTTTCATATTATAAGAAATAAACGTTCCTAATGCTCTCACAGGTTCCTTGGTCCACTTTAAGCCAAAAGGTTTGGAGTCGTTAAATCTCCAGCAGCCTAACCATATTGTTTTGGTCTTTTCCACGTTGAGTTTTAGACCCGAAATATCACCAAATTGTTCTATAAGTTTAATTGCATTTTCGACTGAGGTCAAATTTCCAATAAAAAGTGTAGTGTCATCAGCAAATTGTCCAATCTTATGCTCCGTTGAAAATAATTTGATTCCTTTTATAGTGCAGTCTTGTCTAACCTTAGCCGCTAAGATTTCTACCCCTAAGATAAAAAGGTAAGGGGAGAGGGGACACCCCTGTCTTACTCCCCTCGATAGTTTAAAGTAGTCTGTTGTATATCCATTATGTAAAACAGAGCTTTCAGTGTTCGTGTACAGCGTCTTGACCCATTGCTTTAAAAAGGTTCCAAAGTTGAACAAGTTCAAAGTTTGCTGGATGAAATCCCATTCTACTGTGTCAAACGCTTTTCGAAAATCTAATAGGAGAAGTATACCAGGAATGTTCTGAAGTTTTGTCTGTTCCATAATGTCATTAGTTAGTCTTATATTTTGTCCGATGTATCTACCTTTCATGAAGCCTGTTTGGTTACAGTTGATTAAACGCGGAAGGACTTTTTCTATTCTTGAAGCGATTGCCTTTGACAAAATTTTATAGTCAACGTTTAACAAAGTTATTGGTCGCCAGTTAGATAGCTCTCGTATGTCCGTGTTTTCCTTTGGAATAAGCGTTATTACTCCTCTACGTTGTGAGACGGACAGCTCACAGTCTTCATAAGCCGCATTGAAACTATTAAGAAGATCTTGGCCTAATAACTCGAAGAAACACCTGTAAAACTCGACAGTAAAACCATCTTCTCCTGGTGATTTTCCATTTCTCATTGATTTTAAAGCTCTTCGGCATTCTTCTAAGGTTAATTTACCCTCACATTCTTCGTATTCCTCCTCGCATAGTTTTGGCATTTGTAGATCTATGTTCCTCGTGAATTCTAGAAAGGACTCAATTGTAGCCTTGCAAGATGAAGTATTAAAATTACCATAAAAAGTTTTAATTTCGTCAATTATTTGACTCTCGTTAACTGTGATATGACCCTCGGAAATTTTCAGTTCAGTTGAGACTTTCTTGTTGAAATTTTTTTTTCCATATTGAAGAAATACTTGGTAGGTTTCTCCCCTTCCTCAATCCATCGTACTTTGGAGCGAGACATGGCACCTTCGGCCTTTTTTTCATAAAGACGTCTAAGCTCATTTTTTAAGTATTCGTGTTCTTTAAGTTCGGGTTCCATGTTTTCCGGATTTTCATGGGCGTTTATTTTTTCATCTAGGGTTTCTAAACGTTTTTCAAGTTCATTTTCGACTTCTCGAGCCTTCCTGGCTTTGTTTTTGGAATTAGGGATGGTTATACTTCTAATTTCCATTTTGATGAGCTCCCACTTCAGTTTTGGATCTTTTATCTCTGAGTATTTTTGTCCAATGTCAGAATAACTATTTGTTATTAAATTAACATAGGTTTCGTCATTTAATAGTGAATTATTAAATTTCCAAAGGCCAGGGCCACGTACACTATTAACGAGTTCTAGGCATAGTTTAACAGTCTTATGATCCGGAGCTATTGACGTTGTTATATCAACCTTGGTGACTTGGTGAGAAATAGATTTAGCAACCAGGAAAAAGTCAATTCTTGATTTTATATTCCGCGCGGTTGATTCATAAGTGTAACATTTTTGTTTTTTTGGATTCTTTTCTCTGAAGGTGTCAGACAGGTCCAATTCATTCATCATAGCAATAATTTGATTACGATATGCAGTTGGTTTCCATTGGATGCCACCTTTCTTATCGATGGCCTGAAGCGTGGCATTCCAGTCGCCGCCTATGATTAAATTAGTTAACGAAGCTTTCGATTTTAATAACTCTTTCACAATTTCAGCGAATTTTTGTTGACAACTGGGATTATTTGGCGCGTAAATGTTACAAATTGACAAGCTGACTGTTTTAAAGTTGACGCTAAGTAAGGGATAATGCCCTCGCTCCGAGGCCTTCTTAAAAATAATGACCTCGCGCTACGCGCTCGGTCATTATTTTTAAGAAGGCCGAGGAGCGAGGGCATTATCCGTTTTAATGCACCTTTTCATTGTTTTAGAACAAGCAAACCAACGACTTGCTGTGAAATGTTGCTCATTAGTGACAGTAGTGATTGTCTAAATCCCGTTAGGATTGTGCAAGCATTTTAATCATTGTAATGACTCCCGTGGGCGAATTTTTTCTTGCCGTTACAATCAGTTTAGAATTGATCAACTATGGCCTCGATAAAACGCGGTGATGCGATGTGAAGCGCCGTTTGTGATATTCTTTACTGGCCGAGTAGGATACTTTTTACAACAAGATGCGTATAAAGTTCTCAAGTTACCGCAAAATAGGAAAAAGGAATCAGGAGGATGCAATCTTGGAAAAAATGTGAGCTAGCGAAGTGAAATTTTAATAGTACACTTTTGAAACGTTTTAATTCTTACGTGACAAGGGTAAAAAGTTCCTTGACAGTCAGCAGTAGCAATAATCAGAAATTTAGGGTTATGGGCTTTAGATTAGACTACGAGCAGTCTCTTTTTCTCAGCTTAGTCCATTGAGCGAGAAACGAAGAAACATTAGCGAACGGTAATGGCCGTGCGAAACTGGGGCGCCTCCAGTTTCGCGCGGCCATTATCCATTCGCTAATGTTTTTTCGTTCCTCGCTTGATGGACTAAGCTGGGAAAGAGAGACTGCTCATAGTCTAGCTTTAGATAAAAATAGGAAATTCACTGTCGATAATTTTTCATTCCACGTTCGATGTAATGGAAAATATTGAGATTTTTCCTTATAGTGTCTATAGTAAAGGTTTATTTAAAACTATTAACCAAGGTAGTTGAAAACCTAAAAACATAAGTCCTCGGAGATACAGGGTGTATGTTGTTGGTCCAGAGGGATGTTTTGTTTATTTTGTTGACATGCACATCAAAAGTATTATTGTCAGGGGTGTTGCGAGTGCTATCCATGTTGGAATTTTTAATAAATTATGCTGATGTGCTAAATTGAAAAGATTCTAGAAAATCACTGAGGTGGAACAATAGGTTATTATTGTGATCAGTGAGGTGGAACAGGAGGTTACTATTTTTAATAATAACCTCCTGTTCCACCTCACTGACCGCAATAATGACCTGTTGTTCCATTTCAGTGAGCATGTATGCAGATTATTACAAATAATAACCTGTTCAAAACAATGAAAAGGTGCATTAATTTTGCATCTACATTGACCAGAGAAATAGGACGCCAGTTCTCTAGGAATGTACGGTCTTTTCCTTTCTTCTCAATAAGAGTGATAACTGCTTGTTTTTGGGAAGAGGACATCTCACTTTTTTCAAAGCACGCGTTTGCACATCTTATAAAACTATCACTAATTAGGGGCCAAAACTTTTTATAGAATTCAATAGGAATGCCATCATTCCCTGGTGTTTTGTTATTGTGAAAAGTGTCAAGAAGGCGAAAACATTCCTCAAATGTAATTTTGCCCTCACATGCAATTTTATGTTCCTCGGAAAGTTTTGGTATATTTAATTCACTCACGTGGATCTTTTTGAGGCGATCTCTGGATCATCGTTACCAGTTTTATACAAATTCTCGAATTGCATGATAGCGAGTATTATTGGAATCTATTGCGTTTTTTTCTAGTGCCTCCTTTGCTTTGTTGAGTTCCTTTTGAAGACACATCTTGGTAGAGTTTGCCGACAGTCGGTTGCTATGGTAACAAGGTATGACGTCATAAGTAGCATGAGGTCAAGCCATTGTTAAATAAAAGTGCGTGTTTTTCACCTTTTTTCGGTGAAAAACAGATACAAATCAAATCATAAGTAATATGAGGTCAAGTCATTTTTGAATAAAAATGCGTGTTTATTCTCCTTTTCTCGGTAAAAAAAACAAACAAAAACAAAATAAAACATATAAAACGCTACAAAAAGCAGCAAAATGTTTAACTGTATCATATTTTGCAATTTGCGTATTTTTCAGTAAAATTTGTAAAATTTAAATTTTCAGTTAAATCCAATAAGGCGGCCGTTTTGGATGACGTCACGGACCCCAACAGCGCCGAAAACCCATAATATGCAAAAACGTTTCGCCAGGTAGGATGTTCTGAACTTCCTTTCGAAATTCTTCACAAGTCTCAGTCACTGGAAAACCCTTCACCCTAGCTGTATGATATGAAGATTTCTGTTTCTAATTTCTACCGTCAATCGCTGACGAGTGTCTTCCTTATATTATATGAGAACCAGCCTTAAACAGTAATGCAACAATAAAATACTTGGTCATTCTCTATAAAACAGTAGTAGAATATCAATGCCGGCCACATATTCAGAGGACCTTCGCTGGAGAGTTGTCTGGCACAAATTTCTGTTAAGGCTGGTTCTCATATAATCGTCCCGGTCGTCCCGGTCGTCCGAGTCGTTTCAAAAAGTGCACGGACGACCGGGACGATTATATGAAAACACTTCTGAGACGACCCGGGACGATCGCAAACGACCCGGACGACTGGGACGATCGCGGTCGCTTGGATAGAACTGTGTTCTATCCGGACGACTGGGACGATCGTGAATAATCGGGGACGATCATATGAGAACTATTCTCAGGCGATCGGGACGACTGAGGCGATCGAAGCGACCCAAATCTACCCCAGAATGCAGTATTATTGCCCAAAACATGTTGTCGGACACAGTTTACGACTGCGCTATTGACGTTCGAGACGACCGGGATGATCATATGAGAACCCAAATCGCTTGTGTCGTCCCGATCGTCTGAGTCGTTTGCAAAAAACTTTTGAAACGACTAGGACGACCGGGACGATTATATGAGAACCAGCCTTTAATGACGGATGACGAGAAAATTGCTTGTGAATTATTTCTCTCCCCTAGCCTGCATGACAGGCGCTTTATGAGCCAAGCGGAGCGAGCGAAGCATTTGCGCGAAGCGCGAGACGAGAGGATGGGAAAAATAAATTATTTTTTCCTTTCCCTCGTCTCGCGCTTCGCAACAAACACGACAAAGTGATTTCCTTTTTTTGCTGTCGTCAAAAATCCTTTCGGCTATTTTTTTTAAATATATCGAACCGTTTCAGTGTGAAAACATAAGCTTACCGAAATATTGCGTTGCGTGTTAGCATGTTTTTATTCATGGGTTGGCTCTTGGGAGCCTTTGATTCGAGAGAAATAGCAATGGCAGATGTAATATATAATTATAGCAATTAATAATAATAAATTATAAATATTAAATAATAAATTATATATAATTATAGCAATGGCAGAGGTATTTATCTTTGTTTTTTTTTTTCAATTTCAATTGCGGTTTTGCACGGCAGCCATGTTACATGGCAGGAACAATGGCCCATTTCACACTAAAAGACGGACAAATCGTCTGGACGGACAAGTCGTCCGACGATTTGTTCATGTCATGTGAATTCTAGACGGACAACTCACCTGGTGCTGGTCATCGTGAATTCATATTTGAACGAACAAACAGACGATTTTGAAAGTAAGGGGCCTGGCACTAACAGGCTTGGTTACCTTGCTTTCTATCCGCCATTTTGATTTTCCCATAAGCCATCACTCCCTTTACTAGTTCCATTCCCCTTAGCGAGTACTGGGACCGAGATACAACCATTTGTTCGTCTGGTGTGAATTTAAGTCGGACTATGGACGACTTATCCGTCTAGATGAACAAATCGTCCTCGTAAAATCGTCTTAATAGACGGCCAAATCGACGGACAAAATCAGACGACCTTTACGTCCAAAATTTTGTTCGTCCCGTTTTCACACTAAGACGACTTGTCCGTCTGAGACGACCTGTCCGTCCAGACGATTTGTCCGTCTCTAGTGTGAAAACGGCCAATGAAAATGTTTTGCATTAGAAAGAACATTCTTTCCCATAGGGAAAAGAATCTATTGTTCCTGCAATGCAACATGGCTGCCGTGTGCAAAACCTCTATTGCGGCATTTCAGACAAGTTTCACTGAAAAAATGTATGTTTTTGTTTTTGTGTTTACGCAAACAGTTTGAAAGGTCTATGCGTTTATTTTATGCTCGTGTTCTCAGTTTTCGTTGTCCAACCAACTTAAAAGGCACCCGCATTAATAACAAAAGAGAAGGGATCCACTAACGTAAAAAATCTAAATCTAAATCCGGATTTTTGAGAATCGTGATCTGAACGGTTTTCTTTTTACGGAGGGTGACAACTCTAACAACGCTGTTTCAGCAATACTGTGTGGAACTGAAAGTTGTCCCGAAAATTTGGAATCTCTTCCCGATTTTTTCGGAGACATTCTCGCAAAAATTTCAAACTTCCCGAAATTTTAACAACATTATCCCATGTTTCCCCGAAAATGTTTCGAGTCTGCCGATTCCCGACAAAATCTTCAGATTCCAGGAATAATTTTGTTTTTCTCCCGAAACAGGCCTTCTTAGAGTTGTCACCCCCCTTTTTTTTTCGAAAGGATTCGAAAAAAGTACACTGCGGTCTTTCGTATAACTTCACTCTTTCCGTTCGCTTTTTTGTTTATTTCACGATTTCATTTTATATATTTTGAAAATTGTTTGTTGAAGCAGAAAAAAAAAAAAAAACACAAGCAAGTCAAATTAGGTTGATTTGCAACTTTTATTGCTGTTCATTAACCATCGCAGTACAACAATGCATGTTTTATAATTCTACAAAGACTAAATATGGTCGTTTTACAATGGATAAATATACACACTATTAAAATAATTCGGACCTTATTGCCGTCGAATTTCGAAATACATACTGTGTAACAGATGCTAAAAAAGGGAAGGTAAGGCCGCCGGGAATGGGGTAAACGCACATGCGCAATGAGCATGGAAGGAGCGTTGAACGAAAAGGAAAGGATCACTAGGCGGTCGCGTTTCGTGCATATATCGGGTAAAAACATTAATTTTGTCTTCTCGTCTTAGCTTCTGCCACCCAGGATACTCACATAGACTTATTGTGTTTATTTTACTTTAAAATTATTTCTTTTATTTCAGGTAATCAGTGTTTGTTCTTGGAAGAAATAAAACGATCACACCCTATTAAAGTTAAGGATCTTTGCATTGTTTTGATAGTAATTGACTATGTAATGACATGCTACGGTAATGCATTTTTCACATAGAAAATAAATATTGCCATGTATATTGTATTATTTTTAACACATTTGCGGAACAAAAGCTGAGAAATGGGTAATATATATAAATACAACTAGAAATATTAATATGAATGATCGATCTTTTCTCACAACTAAGTCATGATACATTATACATTATCAATTATTGCGCCCCACTAAATAAACTTAATAAAAAAAGAAGCTAAATATGCAGTCTTTTGATTAAACGTTGTCATTGATCGGTCTCATCCCTACGCGACCAGACCGAAAAGGATTATGGAGAGAAATCAATTCACATTCAATAGGCCATTTGCACGATGACGTCATTTGACTACTACTACCAGAATTCATTTCGTTTTTCCTTTCTTATTTAAATTTTGTAATCCCAGTGCGGTTTAAATAACAATATCCCTAATTTGCACTACAAAACAAAAAACTGAAGGATTCTGGTAGTAGTAGTCAAATGACGTCATCGTGCAAATGGCCTACAGCTGCATATATTATCAAACAAGTCTTGCGTTCGCAGTGCGTTTTTTATTTTGGCGAGATATGACTCGAGCATCCAGTGCAAACCTACGGTGACGAACGGTTTGGATGACACAAGTTCTCGGGATGAAAACTTGTCGATATCTCCTCGCTCTAAAAAGCGGTTTATCTCGGCAAAATAGAAACCGCACGGCGAACTCGAGACGTGTTTGATAATATATGCAGCTATTAAATATGAATTGATTTCTCTCCATAATCCTTTTCGGTCTGGTCGCGTAGGGATGAGACCGATCAGTGACAACGTTTAATCAAAGGGCTGTATTTAGTAGCTACTATATATAAACCTTAATCCTCGGACGTATACGCAAACTTATACCCCAACCGTGGTACAAGGGGTGGGGATTTTACGATATTGCAATTTTTGCGGAACAAAAGCTGAGAAATGAGTAATATATATAAATACAACTAGAAATATTAATATGAATGATCGATCTTTTCTCACAACTAAGTCATTATACATTATACATTATCAATAATTGCGCCTCACTAAACTTAATAAAAAAAGAAGCTAAAAATATTTAGTAGCTACTATATATAAACCTTAAACCTCGGACGTACAAGCAAACTTATACCCCAACCGTGGTACAACGGGTGGGGATTTTACGATGTTGCAATATTTCGGAAGTATTTTATATCTAATAGATAGCCCGCGATGTGCTCTACAAGAGAAGGTAAATATCATGGGTTAGGGAGCTGCTGAGGGTCCGTTACGTCATCCAAAATGGCCACCAAGATGGCCGTCATCTTGGATTTTACTAAAAATTCGAATTAATCGGAAAAATGCCGAAATTGCAAATATTGTTTGCTAGAGTTATAAAATAAAATACAATTAAACATTTTGATGCTTCTGGTAGCATTTTATGTTTTTTTTCGCTGAAAAAAGGTGAAAAACACGCATTTTTTCCAGTCAAAAATGGGTTGACCACATGTTACTTATGACGTCATTTTCGTTACCATAGCAACCGGTTGTCAAATGTGTCTCAAGGATAAATGAACAGCTACTGAAAACGGCATGTGCTAATCTTAAATGGTCTTGAAAATATCGGAGAACCCCTCCCCCCCTCCCCCCCTCTCCTCCCCACCTTGTACGTCCGAGGGTTAAGTGATAACAATATATACATGTAATATATAGCGAATAGCGTTGTTGGCGCGCTCTGAATGGCTACGGATAGCCTGCGTAGCAAGCGTTCCCGTACGAACGAATTTTTCCGCATTCTGGCCGCGCGAAAATTGGGGCGAGAGCAAAAAATCGGAGGACGGGGGTGGGAGTGGGGAGATGAGGGAACGCTTGCCTGCAAACCCTACGATTTTGAAAAACGCCCACCGAGTTGTCACGGTTGATTTCATTTGCCGATTGACAGCTTGTCAACAAATAAGCCAATTACATATTACCGGATGTAGAATTTAACTTCCTTCAAAAGCGTTGACATCTCTTCACAGATTCATGGAATCAATAAACCTTCTCGCCATTTCAAAACAATGCCGACTTAAATTAGAAGAAATATCCGTATATTTGCTTGCTTTGACTTATTGAATCCAACACCGGTTAACAGAGCCGGTGAAATAATTCCCGCTAATAAAAATATAACACTGCTCAGCTCAACTACTCAGCGCGCGACTGTACTGCTGTTTGTTTACAGTTATATTATTTCTAGTTCAAAATCAATCTTCGCTTTCCTGGCTATTTTCTGACTTTTCTATGGTACGAGCACTAATCATTCAGCTTCATTTCAGCTTATATTTTGCTGTGGCCAAAATAAAACTCGAATCGGTCCACAAATGCAAATAGATTTTCCCACACTTGCCATTTTCAATTCAACGCCGATAAAAACAAACAGCCGCCGAAATAGATCACTTTCAACTTTAAAAGAAAGTCTAAACCTTAATGACTGGATTTGGATATTATTTGGCTTTTGACTCGCATTTTTTGGATCGATCCAACGATCCAACAAATTTAAAATAGGCATTACCGATTACTACAAACAGACATGGACGACAACAGTCAAACTAAACCACGATAGTTTTTTTCAACGGGTCCACTCAAGTCTAAAAAAAACATTTCCTGGCCTATTATTAATAGAGAAATAAGGTACTCATTGTTTTCTTTCTATGCCTTTACATTTAAGCGAGGAAATCCTTGTGTAACTTTGACTAATTAAATACGTGCAGCGTTCTTCCAAATTTCCCTTTGTGTATATCGCCCAAGCAGTCCAGTTTTTCATTTAAATCGCACGCCGTCATCCCATACAATTTACCTCTTCGACTGGATCCCGAATAATACTTTGCAATGGAAAAATAACACTAAATAATACTGGAATAGCCTGTACCTCCTTGCCTTTTACTTCGCACTCCGCACATCATAACAAACAACTGAAAAATGAAACTCTTGCCGAATCCTGTTGGCAATACGGCCATTAAATCGTTGCCGTTAAAAAGATGGCGCATTTCCCTTTCTTGTTCCGTTTTCAAAGTAAAAGTAAGCCCCGCTTCGCTCAGCTCCGACAAAACTTCGTTCAAACACGTTTCAAAATCTTTCACATGTTCTCCGAGCTTCATTTTGATCTTTCATCCTTTGATCGCAAGTCACGCTCAAAATATTTTGCGTGAAAATTTGATAGCTACTTGTCAAACCTGTCACTCAAGGTGACCACACCGCACCAATCAGGAGCCCCGTTCGTGGACGAACGGTGTTTTTCAAAATCGTGGGGTTTGCAGGCAAGCGTTCCCTCATCACCCCACTCCCACCCCCGTCCTCCGATTTTTTGCTCTCGCCCCAATTTTCGCGCGGCCAGAATGCGGAAAATTTCGTTCGTACGGGAACGCTTGCTACGCAGGCTAGGCTACGGAATGACGAGATAGCAAGTTCCATTCACCTTCAAGCAATTTGCGCGCGAAAATTGTAATCGTTGACAGGAATAAATTAGTTACAAATAATATCTCACTGTTTTAGTATGTACTAAAACAACTGTTCAAGTCAGTGTCGGTGGTCGATGTCACCTCCACTTTGGTGAATATCAGTTACGTATTGTGTCTAATCTCGTACCCAGATCTCCCACGGTCAGGCGGAAGGGACATTTCAGCTCAGTACAAGCACGAGTGAGATCTGGGTACGAGATTAGTATTGTGTCTAATATGGCCTCTACCTGGCCCGCTGGCACATTATTACGGACCTCAAGCAAGGCGAACGACGCCATAACATCCGTCAGCATGACAACTATAAGACGTTTATGTCACGCCCCCTCTTTCTTGGGTTTTTACGGTGTTACAATTTTGTGTCTCAAAATTTATTTCTCACAGTACGTTTTCTACGTGGCACAAAGTTATGATTTGATATCACAGATTAACAAGCTGTTGACGTTTTACAAATTCTCGTACTGAAGAAAGAGTTTTAGAAGTTTGCACTTCACCCTCCTTGTCAATGCCGTATAAAAGTTCATACTGTTTTTAAAGGAATAGTGCTGCAGTAGTGTCCTACTTTCAATTCCCCCTACAATATTGTCTTTTGTTACTTGTTGGGAAGAGAAATTCTCAACTAGGTAAAAAATAAATGAATAAATAAGGCGTATTTGACAGTATTTTTATTATCATATTATTCGTTTCATTTATTGTTATTTATTATTTTGTTGCAACCCCCTCCCCCTTGGGTTTTTGTGGTGTTATAACATTTCGAAAATAGTTTACCTATATTAGATAACCTGTGATGGGCTCTACAAGATAAGTTAAATATTATGGGTTATGGCACTGCTGGGGATCCGTGACGTCATCCAAAATGACGACCAAGATGGCCGCCATATTGGATTTTACAATATAACCATGTTAAACATTTTGCTGCTTTTGGTAGCATTTTATGTTTTTTCTTTTTCACCGAAAAAAGATGAAAAATAAGCATTTTTTGTCCAAAATGGTTTGACTTGATGGTACTTGTGACGTGTCGTTATCATAACAAGAGACTGTCTTCAAAATTAATTATCAAAATGTGTTTATCTTGTGCAGCACACCACAGAGTATATATTATAGGGAAAATATTTTCGAAATAGTAATGTAATTTTACATTAGTTTCGCCGTTTCGCTCGTCTCTGTGACTGTGATATATGGCTAAACTGTTCAGTTCAAATAAACTGATTTTACGAAAACAAAAACAAGTGTCTTGAGGATGAAGTCCACGATTGCACAGATTAATTGCGTGTCTGAATTTCGGCAATTTGTATATTCTCGTTCAAATTTGCATAACATTTTTCGTTGTGTGAAATCACAATATAAATAACAGCAGTATCAACTCCACACGTTTCTCTACCTCATTGTGTCTAGTCAGTACTACAGTAACGAACATTACAGTACCCTATTGGCGTACCATTAAGGTAGTAGATATAATAAGAACTGCAATTTCTAACATGAATGGATACTCCGTTATGACAGCAGTTTCCGTTAAAATTGATACAAACCTTCCTGTACGCAATGCCGTCTGCCATTTGAGGGTGCTCACCTTGCATCCAGCCTTGCGCAAACGCTCCACAGGTATTAACGCCGGGACAGGAAGTAGCCATTCTTGTCCCTGCTGCCCCTTCAATGCGAAACCATCCGGGACCAATATTATCGTCACATAAGGGGTTATTTGAGTCCGTTGGGTAGGTCACCCTTCTGTCAGAGCTGTTCAAGCTTTGGTAGGTAAGACATTCTGAAGAACAGAAAAGAGAGACAAAACGAGTCAAGAGCTAACAAAGAGAGACCGAGTGATCATGTGATGATTTTTAGTTACACTGTCAGTACTCAGTTTAGAGATTGCTTTAGGTAATTATTTGCCCTTTTTTACTCTTCCTCCCTCCGACTGACTGTAAAGTTATAGCGGTGGGACATAATTTAACTCGCTCCATCGTTCCATCGGCTGTTAACCTTGAGCCGGCGATATGCAGTGATCACCTACCTTACCCATGAGGACGGCGTTGGAGGGAGAAGAAGGTAGGGGGTTAGCCGCAAGGGGTGAGGGTCGGTGAAGCAAACGTTCAGGGGAGGAGAGGGTCGATATGGAATAGTTAC
The DNA here is from genome assembly GCA_022457155.1 of Cladopsammia gracilis. Classification (NCBI taxonomy): domain Eukaryota; kingdom Metazoa; phylum Cnidaria; class Anthozoa; order Scleractinia; family Dendrophylliidae; genus Cladopsammia; species Cladopsammia gracilis. The sequence continues at coordinate 377,563 of JAJGOT010000021.1, forward strand.
CTATCTTAATTACCCATGGAGACGTCGTTGGAGGGAGGGGAGGATGAGAACTTGGACACAGGAAGGTGGGGGGTGGGGGGGGGGGGGGGGGGGTTGTAGCAACACTTCCAGGAGATGGGAGGGTCTAATCGTTGCGTATTCATAAGTAAGCTCAAAGAGCCTTTGATTATCAAAGATCTAGTGACATTTTCTCGATCGTAATTGTAAGCCCAATTATCAGACGGTTTAAGCAGAGATGAAGCCGTCGAGTAATCGAAAACCAGATTGATATCATGCTATTTTCTGACCGATCTGCATATAGTTGCAGGGTCGCATAATTCTTGCAAATATCTTAGCCACAACAGGAATTACAGAAATTCGGCGATGATTATATATGCCAGCTCTTATTTTCTCCATAGAGATTTTTTTTATCCAAGTCGTATTGTTGGCATGGGTAAGCAAATTTGTCGGGACGGTGCCCCTTTAATTCCGTTGATTTTAGTTGTGCATTGACGTAATGTTGTTTTACGGAGATTATTGTGTTCCTCTTTTATTTGCTATTTCATTGGACATTAAACATATATGATTGCAGTTGGAGTGCTATGTTTGGCATCTTTATTTTTTCAGTAGAGGATTAGGAAACTTGCCTGCAGGGTCGCAGCTTGTCTTTCCATCCCCCACGTATCCATCGCTACAAACACAGTTGTATGAGCCATTAGTATTTACACAGTGAGCATTGTTTGAAAGGCAGTCATGGAGTCCTTGGTCGCACTCATCGATCTCTGAAAAGATAGAAACAATTATAGTTTAATGTTGTTGTGTACAAAGACTATTCCCACCCTTGCCAAGATAATGCGTTGAAGGTCGGTTAGTTTTGAATACATTTTAATAGAAAAGGTTGTCTTTTGTAAAGATCACAACATTCATGGTGGCCAATGCAACATCACATTACGTCATATACCGAATTAAACGACACTTGACCGTCTACGCTTTACCTGGTAGATTAAGGGCGTTCGCTAATTGTTTATGCAAATCCTTACTGCACACGCAATTCATGCACGTCATGCACGAGCGCTCGCGCAAAGTAAGAAATCTAAACAGATAAAGGGCTGGTATCCGTTGCGTTAACTTTACTTAGATTTTACTCGCTTCGATGGTCGCGATCGGTGACCCCTACTTTTTTGGCTAGATAATTGTCTTTTCTAATTCTCAACAGATTGTGAAAAAATGAACAAAAAATCAGTGTAGGAAGTTTAAAATTGTCCCATTTTTTCTACCCACGCAACATCGAATCCAACCAACTTGCGCCTGTCATGGTTTGCAAATGCTTTCGTTTAAAAATAAGATTAACTTTAGCTGACTTTAGGGACGTCACCAGTTGATTTAATTTGCTTGACCCTATTCAGACTGGGCTTTTTTAGGCAATCTGGGACTGGGGGGGGGGGGGGGGGGGCTCCTCGGACCCCCCTTCATATCTCTGGAACCAGTAAGGCTAGGACCAAGAAATTTTCACACAATGTGCATCTCCATACAAGGAAACCCTATACCCAGTATTGACCTGCCAGACCCAATTTTGACGTCACAATAACGTCATTTTTGTTTTTCCGACGTTTCTTTGATATTTTTCCATCCAGATACTTAAAATATCAAATATAACTGTAAAATGATCTCTTTAATATTAAAACATAATAAATACAAATAAGGACACACTTGTAAAGCGAGAAAAAAAGCAAAAAAAGGCGATAAAACTATAATTTTGAAATTATTGTCCGCCATCTTGGATCCGCCATCTTGGATTTCCTTTTTTTCGTTTAAATTACAATTTAAAAAATATCTAAAAGAGAAAAGGATCAGAATGTATAAAACACGTATCAAACTAATGTTCATTATCCAAAAAATGAACTTAGAATTGTTATTTAATAAATAGTACAAAATTTTTCTCTATAAGTAAAAGAGAGCAAAAATTTGCCTACCCCTCCCCCCAAATATTTGATGTTAAAATTTTTTGATGTCTTTCAAGAACTAGTCCCAAGAAAAAACTATTCTAACAAGAAAATGCACTATAAGTCAAAGAACAAGATCTTAAAATAAAAAAGAAATCACCATATTTTAATATTTTGAAAACCTATGTGTCAAAAACCGGTTGCATGGAAACATGGTTAATCACACTGACATGTTATAGATATCAAAATGCCCCTAGATAAATTCTAGGAAAAGTCAGAAAATTTCAGCCTCATAGCTATTTCGGTGTAAGAGTTATCACAATTTTACTGGAGGGGGGTTCGAAAAGCCCCCCCCCCCCCCAGTCTGAATAGGGTTAATAGATACACTCTTGAAAAAATTGTTTTTAAAAGTAAAAGACACGAACAACCCAACTAAAAATCGCAAACCGAGAATGAACGAGCGGAAGGCCAGCCAAATGAGGCACAGAACATCAGAGCACAATTGAAAGGACAACTGAGCCCATGAATGACCGAACAACAAGGTCACCGGCAACCGAACTTAAAAACCGGCAAGCAAAAGAGAGAAGGACTGAACTAATCCTTCGTGCTAGCAGAAAAAGAATTGTAGCAAAGAAAGAAACCTTAAAAAAAAAAAAAAATTCAATTAAGGTTTTGACCCTAAATGTTTGAATTAAAACCATTTGAAACGTGTGGTAGAGAGTTTACCGAATTTATTTGGCAAATAAATCGTCAATTTCATCGCGAGTTTACCTGTCTCTCGTACGCATAATCGCTAAAAGGCATCCTTCTGCTATTCATCGAGCCCTACAGGGCAGGTGCCATGGACTCTGAAAAATACTTCAATCCCGACATCACCAAAGTGAATGTCACCATAAACGGCTCCCCCAACAGGATTTACAACAAGGCATCAACGGGACCGACATGTGGAATGAGGTAAGCCGGCTCTTCAACGTGAAAACAAAGGGTGGCGGCAGGCCCAACATGAATCTGACCAAATATCTCACGGGCAACAAGTTTGACTTAGATCAATAGCTGATACAACCCTGCACGGTAATGGCCAACGCCTCGTCAACACAAAGGACGGTGTGCATCTTGAGATTGAAAGAAATACCTCCGGCTCGGGAAACGTGCACTACCACATCTACACAATCAGTGACTCTCACAGATGAATATCATGGACAGACAGCTGCAGGCGGTTCAGTATTAGACAAAATTTAAGAAAAACATATATATATATATATATATATATATATATATATATATAATGGACCCACGAAAGCTGACCTTCAATGCCCTAATTATCGGGCCGACTAACTCTGGCAAAACACAGTATCTCCTGAATCAACTCCGCGGTCCCTTCAGGGGAAAATTTGACTATATCGTTCTCTTCTGCCCAACCTTTGTAAAGAACCAGACTTACGATGGCTTCGTGGACCGCGATCCGCACATCTTTGTGATAGGCTGCCAGCATCATGAGGTTGAATGGTGGTTAAAACTGGCTAGCTACTTTTTTGAGAAGACAAACACGCTCTTTGTGCTCGATGACTGCGCTTCTTCAAAAGCCGTGAAAGACCACACGAGCCAGCTGGTGAACCTGGGCTTTAGCGCCCGACACGATGAAATCTCCGTATGGGTGCTAACTCAGCAGATAACCAGCATTACGAAACCCTTTAGGGTAAACGTGGCAGCGATCGTGCTTTTTTACACCCCATCAGGCAAGACGACTAAAGCCATTTTCGAAGACTATGTAGGCGAACTATCTCACGAGGAGTACAGAGAGCTTATTGCACGGGTCAAGGGGCGTAAGTTTTCTCACCTAGTTTTATCTCTGCGGCATCCCTATGGGATTGAACATAAGATGTGAAGAATTTTAAAACATAAGATTTTAAAACATAAGATGTGCCCAAGTTCAGGAGTTGCCATAAAGCCATTATGGTAACAACCGGGAGGGCACATTGTATACATAATTGTATATATATATACATACAATGGAAGCAAACCCTGGAGATGAGGCCGCAATGGATGAAGTCCTGCAAATGCTAGAGGCAGCTCCTAGCACCACGCCATCAGCGCTTCCTGAAGTCTTCACAGGTGGCAATAACATTCCGGCTCAATGCGAGAAGCTGGCAGTTCTGGTCTCGAATGGCAAATCAAAAGAAGCCATCGGTGTCCAGCTCACACACGAGCATGTGAAACGCCTGACGGATAAAGAGGTTGAAAAATTCTACAAAAGATATGAAGCCTACGTCGGCAACAAGACGACCGAGTCTCTGATTGACAGCATTATAATGCTTGTAACCAAAGTCGCTGGCCTGGTTGTTTCGCTTGACAACGTCCAAGAGTTGCAGAAAGAACTAAAAAATGACTACATAATCCAACATGAACTGTCAATCCTTGCTGGAGACCTTGCTATGCGATGTGGGTGATTCTTGGCCTTGGCCAATGCTGCTTTCATCACTACACAACATATCGACTTCAAAAAGGAGCCAGAAGAGCTGCCTCCTCCACCTCCTCCACCTGCACACCCAAGCAGAGACAGTGACGATTATCCACTAGAAGGGTTTGACGAAGTTGGTTAATAACTGAAAGGAACCTGGCAGGAATCTGAAAGAAACCTGACAGAAATCTTGTAGGTTTCTAAAAAAATATTATATATACACGATGGCCACACAACTCGAGACGATCCCTGAAGAATTAACCCCAACCCCAACCACAACCCCTTCCCGCACCACCGCCGAGCATCCGAAAACAAAGCCAGCAACAACAACAAAAAAAAAACGGCCGTGTTGTTTCTGGCAAAAGACTAGCAGAGCGCAACCGTCTGGCAAGAGAGGGAAAAAAAACAGGCTAATGCAGCAACGAACGGGCCCGCCCAAAGCCAGGCTACAAACACAACCACTGACAATGACAACACAGAGAGCAGCAACAACTCTGGCTTCTACATTCTAACAGCTGCCGGTGTGATTATATCCGCATTTGGTGTGTATTACCAACGCGAAGCCATTATGAAGAAACTTGGGCGCAACCAGACGCCAGCCCCTGCGCCGGTAGCAGAGGTGAATGAGGTTCAAACTCCTCCACCAACACAGAGACCACTGAGACGAAGAATTCGTGAGATGAAGTAAAACGCATATATACCTCACAATGGTAAACATGATACAAGGTTTCGTAAACGGGGCTGCAATCGGCGGTATTCTTCTTATTTTGGTTAATATCAACATAACTGCACTTAAAACAGTTTTGGCAATTAGCAACACAACTATCCATAGCGCATGATGAGGAGTCGACCGAAGTATAAAATCTTATATATACAACATGTCTGACAACAAGCTCGTGAAATCTCTTCTCGATGTTGCAACAATCACTGGCCTTGTCGCCGGCATTGGATGGATTGGCCGAAAGACGATCAAAGAAAATCTCACGGCTGACCCCAGCTCGAATCTCATGAATTACGTAAAACTCACTGCAGCCATGACTGGGAGCATTGCGCTCAAGAAATACCTCGAGGACCACTGCAGAAAATCCTCCCAACCCCGGCGTACAAAACATATACATATACACACGACAATGGCCTCAATCGCTCTTATGATTGGTGGACCAATTCTCAATGCTGCTGCCTTCATTGGGGGCAATTATCTTGCAAAATATTTATCAGGTGACAGCGGGCAACCCCCTCTCGATGAGAAGATCAGGCACGACAAAGCGTTGGAGGCCTATCAAGCAGCCTACGCCAAATATCAGAAAGACCGCACAAAGCTCCTCGACTGGATTGCAACCAATGATCGGATCAAACATCAAGCGAAACAAAACTTCCAAGACACTGACCAAGCTCTGGTGCTCTATAACCAAACATATCGGGATCAGCAAATAACACTTCCCAAAGAGCCCGAGTTCTCTGACGTCTATAAACCCGGCCCACAGCAGAAGCAAGGCGAGCTCTTCTTTATCGGCACTGGCGCGCTCGCCCTTGGCTATGCGGCTTTTCGCTTTCTTTAAAAAATCTTTTATATACAACCATGAGTCTCAAAAGCTATGTCGCTTTGGCTTGCAGGCATGGGCAAATTACTGGAATCATTTGACCAGCTGCTGCATGATGAAAGACGTAACCAGCTACATTTACTCGTTACTCTAAAGGAGATTAAAGAAGGTCTTAAAGAACGCAGTGACCAACTCTTTGAACTGCAGGAGGAAGATAATAAACACGAATAATTAACTGAGCTTTAAAGTTTCAATGCATAATATACACGATGGATGCGAAACTCTCAAAGATCTATTACTGCCCCAAAGGCTACTGGAAAGGACTTGCCGCTGTGAAAAAGCTAGCCGTAGCTTCTCGCGTCTCTGAGGAAGTGGCGAAAAAGTGGCTCGTCGAACGAGCCCTTTGGCAGATTTACCTCTCAGCGCCACGCCACATCCCTCGGCCAAAGTTTGATGTATTCACGCCCAATGCGGTGCATCAAGCGGATGTACGTTTTTTGCCCCACGACAAACTGCCTCACGGGAGAAGGGTTTACAAATATTGTTTGACAGTTGTTAGTGTGGCTAGCCGTTACAAAGCAGCAGAGCCTTTGACTTCGAAGGTGTCTGATGAAGTGGCTGAGGCATTTGCGCAGATTTACAGACGCGGACTTTTAAAATGGCCACAACTGTTGCAGGTTGATCCTGGGCGTGAGTTTATGGGCTCAGTAACTAAAGTTATGGTGGATAACAAAACAGCCATTCGCCGTGGGCTCGTTGATATACACAGAGATCAAGCGATTGTTGAAAGATTCAACCGAACCCTGGCTGAACGGCTATTTGGTCACCAATATGCAGTTGAAATGAATCTCCCCTCTGGTCGTTCGACAGAATGGGTAAAAAGGCTGCCAGACGTTGTTTCTGCACTGAATAATGAAGTAATCAGATTAACTGGCAAGAAGCCTGCGCAAGCTATCAAAGAGAAAGCCGTTTCTGCCAAACCCTCTACCCCCTATTTGAGACCAGTGGGGGTGAATGAGAAAAAGCTACCACCCCGAGTGAGTGTGAGATATTTGTATCAGCCTGGTGAGCTTGAGGGCGGTCGTAGGCGGGCGACCGACCCAATCTGGTCAATGAAGGTCTACAACATTGAAAGGGTTGTTACCAAACCAAACGAGCCAGTTGTGTATTAGATTTACGATGGCCCCAAGCGGGGCTTCGTCCGTGAGGAGCTGATGGTTGTGCCGCCAGGCACTCACTTGCCGCCGATGTCTTTGTGACCATATGCCAGTGCGTTGACGACATTCTCCTTAATCCAGCGCTTTGAGTCAAAGGGCGAGAGTGTTGTCTTGTTTAGATGCACTCCGTAGATCTGATGATTCACGCTCCTGAGCATGTCCATCCCATGTTTGAAGGCCTCCTTTCTGAAGAGGGCGTCTTGGTAGTTCTGGTGTGTGATCTCCTTCTTCGTCACAACTTTGGTGGTGCCCTTCGCTTATTTGATGTTTTCTTCTGGCTGCCAAGCAAGATTGAGTACATCGTTGAGCGTAGGCAGATCGCTTCGGAGATGGGGGCGCCCGCGCACTCGACGTCTTTCATCTTGCCGATGACCTTCTTGTTTAGCTGGCTGTGAAGAAAGTGGTCTTTCGGGTAGTCGCTTTTGTCGTAGAGTTCATCGAGGCGATTCTCCATGTCCTTGTAGACATCCTCTGTCTTGCTCTCTAGAAGCAGGCTGTCTGTGTCTGTGTATAGTAGATCACATCGCGAGCAGTACTTAAACTTGAGGTGCTTATAGTAGAAGTCATACATCAGAGTCTTGGAGAGATCCAATATGCACATGCCGGTGTAGACTGGGCGTTTGAGTAAGATTTTATCCTTGTGCATTTGAATCCCTGAAAGATTCTCACCAAAGACTGTTACTCTGACAAACAGGGGGCTTGAGATAAGCTTTCTCAACTTGTCTGTCTCATTCGCGCTAACAAGCCTCATATCAATGCGTTTTCTGAGGTTCTTCATGGTCTTGCGAAAGACAGAGTTGTTCATCAGCTTGAAAAAGTTCTTCTCGAAGTCAGAAGTGGCTTGCGTTCTGAGTTCTGTGTTCAGCCTTATGTACGGCGCCATCCAAGACTTCTGCTCGAATCTGAAGATTTTATGAACCCTCTTCAACTTCATTCCTAGCTCGAGACAAAGCTGAAGATTCCTGTAGTGCAGGACATATCTGGCTTTGTCCTTCAGGGTTAGGAGCAACTTCTATGTCTTATCACCTACCCCTCTATCAATGCCCTTTGATAAGGAGACATCCAAGACTTTTCGACTTTGTGCTTTTCTGGTGCTAGAGGGTAGGCGTTGTGTTCATCATGCAACTCCTCGGGATACTCTAAGTCAACCTCGAGGATATAGCCAATCTTTCTGTTTGGGTACCACTTCCTGATTTGGTGTTGTGTTGGGAACTTTAAGCACCATTGAAAGTTGCCAACTGGAAGGGGTTGACTCATGGCTCAACCGTAAAGATTTTTTGCATCGAAGTACACGATGTAGCTTGTTTCTTGATCTGGGTTGTGATCATCAAGAAAAGGGCTGTTCGCCTTGCAAAAGCGCCTGCTCTCCATTGAAATACCGCCACGCATGCTCTTGTCGACAAAGAGGTGCATGTTGATGTCTGTGAGCAGTTCTAGAGTGATTCCTGTGTATTTCAAAAGAGCGTCCCAGCTGAGGCCCGGGGCTGTATAGTAATGCGCCAGGTCAAGTTTGTAGTGCTTGAGGCATGTTCGTCTGAAGTTCTCGAAGACATCTGCCAGAAGCAGCACATCCGTCTCTAGGTAAAGATCGTGATGCTCGCCAAGGTCTTTACATTCAAACGCTTTCCACACTTCCTGCGCAGGAGTGTAGTCTTCATCGCTGATGTGTTCCTTTTTGAGCTCGCCATAGAACGCGCTCCTCCCTGGTAGTGACTTCTCAAACCGTTCCCAAGAGTCCATGTACTCGTATGGGTAGTTTCCTTTTTGCAGAAGTAGCTTGAGTTTCTTGGGATCCTTTTCATGGTTTCCCGTGATTGTGAAGGACTCTGGTTTGTTTGATTTAACCAGATTGTCGAGGCTCGTCAGCATGAACTGTAAGCTGTCGATGAACCTTAAGTTACCTAGGAAGAAAGATACGTACTTCTCCATATTTGTTGGGATACACTTCAAATCAGATTGTACTTCAGCTATGCCGATCATGATATGATGCGCATCGTAGCCTTTCAAGTTATGGGAGACAACGGGGATTGTCACATTTTCCGGGGTGATTCTGAAGTGATTTATATTACATGCTTTGTGAGCAGCTCCTCGATACTTTCCTGTTATGTGGCAGTGGTCTCTAACGGCGTCCCTCATGAAGCCTCGTACAAGAGATTCTCCGCAGAAGAGGCAATCGACCTGCTCAAAGATGGGGTTTGTTTTTTGTTGTCTTTTGTTTCTTGGGCTTATGAAGGAGAACGCCTCCAAACGCCCTGTTTCTTCGTTTTGGATGTAGGCTTTAAATGCATTGGTGTAGCATTTGTTGGTTTTGTGATGAACAAGGCCCGCGAACTCTCCCGTGTTTGGATCGTAGAGGCCGATAGAGTCGTTGAAGTTCTCTTTGTAGAGGCACTCATTACAGATGCTGCAGTAATTTGCGTTGTTGAAGTTTGCCCAGTCTTCTCTTGTCATGGAAATGGGCTTATTGTGATGAAGTTCGTCTCTTATCTCCCTCTCTAACAACTGTATGTAGTAGAGAAACCGCTTCACCGTGTCCTCACCTCTGTATAAGTATGGTCCCTTTGTTTCGCCATCAGAGCGAACAGCCATCATACAGAACCCGCATGGTGTGTGTACTGATGTTTTGGTTGTGCTGCTTTCTTTTGGGTCTGGCTTGCAAGTGTCGATTTTTGTGACGAGACTTTCGAAGTCTGCATAGATGATGTAAGGTACTTTCATCTGGTTCTGATAGTTCTGGAAGCACAGGATGTTTTCACCATCTTTGGGCATTTCAGTTCGAACTGGTCTGCCTTTGATACCTCTGCAGTAAACCCGATGATCGTCGAGAACATCTTGCGATGAAAACCCTTGGAGACATCTGTCGCGGAAGTGGATCCTCCGGCTTGCCTCATAATTGCTATGAAGAAGCCTGCTTAGGCTTGTTATGTAGCAGTAGTGTATTAGGATCTTCTACTTCATTAATTCTAAGGATTGTCGTTTTACCGTTTTGCCAGCCAAAAACATTTATTGCAAGGCTATTAAGTTTTTCTACTCCAGAGATTTGATGCGAGGGTGTAGGGAAAGAGATGCCAGTAAAGTCCAAGCCATCTTCTGTCGTGTATTTGCTTGGCCTGTCTGAATGCCTCCTATCTCGAGTGGGGAAGAGCGCAACTCGCAAAGCCCATCGAAGGCATTGATTGTCTCCGTTTTTGATGTTTATGATGGCTTGTTCTGCTTTGAGCTTTGGAGGAAGAGGGATATAACAACCGCCTCTGATGGATTGATATCTTGCGAAATCAAGAAAAACATGCTCAACTCTGTCGATAACCCAGCCTGATCCCTTGTTTACCCATCTGGCTACTTCTTCCTTATTTGAGTTGATAACAGCTTGTAGTTGCCCGGCAACTGCTGCTTGATAAAAGTGTGTTATTATGAGAGGATTCTAAAGTAGTGTGTGATTCTTTCTGTTCCGTCGACTCCCTCCTTTGAAAGGTGAAGAAAGAAGGAAAAATGTACTCTGACTGGGCCAAGTGTGACGAGCTTGGCTCCTTTGGCTACTACACACTCTTCTTTTGTTATGTTTAATTCAATGTCTAGTTAGCTCTGTTCTTACTTTTTTTTTTTATTTCCTTAATGTTGGTTTATTGTAATAATTGAAAAAGTGTGAATAAATGAACTTGAACTTGAACTTGAACTCGACACCGTGACATTGTCAGACATTGTTTACAATGAACAATAATAAGTTGCGTGATCAAGTGTACCGTGTAATATTTGTAGTGTAATCGAATCCCGTGATTATGTACATATATCGCGTGAATAATACTGTTATTTTTTGCCATGTAATTCGGACAAGCATTGATTAAACACAGTTGATTAGAACACGCGTCTCGTTCTCTCTTCGTTGTCGACGTTTTAGCAACAAAACGTTACATGGTGTCAGAAGAAAACTGAACCGAAATGGGTAAAGAAGAAACATCGCAAGGAGCGACAGCTTTGCCCACTCAGATATTTGTTCCCCCTGCAAACCAGCCACCGCCAAAAGCGCTTGTCATGGACGACAATCTGGCGACGAATTGGGAAGCGTGGAGGAAAATCTGGTCGAGGTATGAAATTGCGACAGGAATTTCTAAGCAGGAGCCACTGATAAGAGTGTCCACACTACTATCAGGCATCGGAGAAGACGCCACGAAAGCCTTCGATACTTTTCAGTGGGGAGACACAGAAGACAAAATAAATATCGATCAAGTTCTCGCGAAATTCGAGGAATACTGTGAGCCCAGAACTCAAGTAATCTACGAGCGTTACCGATTTAACAATCGCAATCAAGAGGCTGGTGAAAACATCGCAACATATCTTACTGAGTTAAGAACGGTTGCGAAAAATTGCCAACACGACGCTATCACTCCTGACGAGATTTTGCGTGACCGAATCGTGTTAGGAATTCGAGACGACAAGATGCGTGAAAGACTGCTCCGATTCAACGATTGGCTAGTTCTAAGATAGGGAACGGGAAATCGAGGAACGGGGAACGGGGAACGGGGAACGGGGAATCTCTAAAATGGGGGAATCTCTAAAAAAGGGAATCTCTAAAATAGGGAATCTCTAAAATGGGGAATCTCTAAAATGGGGAATCTCTAAAATAGGGAATCTCTAAAATGGGGAAACTCTAAAATAGTTAATCTTGAAAGCAGCTGTTACGAGGGCCGTAAGTAAAGCTGTCCACTCGCGATAATACTGAAATTCAAGATGGCTACAAACTAGAAGTCAGGCGATGCGTTATGACGTTCATTTAGGGATGTACTCTAGTGTAAATTCACACGACTCCTAGGAAGACCATGTAATTATGATACTATTCTCACTGGGGCCATCTCGTACAAACGCCCCAAATCTCTTCGGAATTCAAGGATAAAAATTCCCGCGCGCTCGTAGTCCCCCGGGTGTTCTGTTCACACAGGTTTTGTATAAATAGGCCTGTTTTGGCCTGTTTATTTCCCCTTTCGTTAAACGTTCGCCAGTCGTTAGCGTGGCGTTTTTTTTTCTTGCCCGGTCATCGCTGCGCCATCTTCGAAAGTTTTCTTCGTTCTTCGTTCTTCGTTCTTCGTTCTCCACGCCGGACCAAGGCCCTGCAGCGGCCGTCGAGCCTCCAGCTGTCGTGCCTCCAGCTCCAGCCAACGCTGCCGGTGATAACAACGCACAGAACGCTAACGACAACGTGGTTCCTGTGCCCCAACCTGCGGCTCTGGTGGTTAGTGTTCAGTCAGTTGTCCTTGTATCCGTCCCCTTCGCCCGTTTTTCGGGCTAGGCGTTGTTGGTCTTTTAGCTTGGTTCTCGCTTCTGTATTAGGTTAGTTCTCGCTTTTGTACTACTAGTTTGGTTTTCGCATCTGTGTACAAGCTTACAGTTTTCGCGTCGGTGGTACAATTTTATTTTCGCGTCTGTGTTACAACTTTAGTTTTGGCGTCTGTGTACAAATTTGGTTTTCGCGTCTGTGTACAATTTTAGTTTCTCGTCTGTGTGGCAAGTTTAGTTTTCGCGTCTATGCTACCAATTTAGTTTTCGCATCTTTGTTACAACTTAATTTTCCGTCTGTGTGACAACTTAAGTTTTCCGTCCGTGCGGCAAGTCTGTGTGAAATATTTAATTTTCGCGTCTGTGTGACAAAATTTTGTTTTCCGTCTGTGTGACGTATTTTATTTTCGCGTCTGTGTGACAAATTTAGTTCTTCGTCTGTGTGACAAGTCTGTGTGACATATTTTAGTTTTGCGTCTGTGTGACAAATTTAGCTTTCGCGTCTGTGTGACAACTTAAGTTCTCCGTCTGTGTGACAAGTCTGTGTGACATATTTTAGTTTTGCGTCTGTGTGACAAATTTAGTTCTTCGTCTGTGTGACAAGTCTGTGTGACAACTTTAGTTTTCCGTCTGTGTGGCGAGTCTGTGTGACAAATATAGCTTTCGCGTCTGTGTGACAACTTTAGTTTTCCGTCTGTGTGGCGAGTCTGTGTGACAAATTTAGTTTTCACGTCAAGTCTGTGTGACAAATTTAGTTTTCGCGTCTGCGTGACAAATTTAGCTTTCGCGTCTGTGTGCCAACTGTAGTTTTCTGTCTGTGTTACAAGTCTGTGAGGCAAACTTAGTTTTCGCGTCTGCGTGACAAATTTAGTTTTCCGTCTGTGTGACAAGTTTGAGTTTCGCGTCTGTGTGACAAATTTAGTTTTCGCGTCTGTGTGTCAACTTAAGCTCTCCGTCTGTGTGACAAGTCTGTGTGACGTATTTTATTTTCGCGTCTGTGTGACAAATTTAGTTCTTCGTCTGTGTGACAAGTCTGTGTGACAACTTTAGTTTTCCGTCTGTGTGGCGAGTCTGTGTGACAAATATAGCTTTCGCGTCTGTGTGACAACTTTAGTTTTCCGTCTGTGTGGCGAGTCTGTGTGACAAATTTAGTTTTCACGTCAAGTCTGTGTGACAAATTTAGTTTTCGCGTCTGCGTGACAAATTTAGCTTTCGCGTCTGTGTGCCAACTGTAGTTTTCTGTCTGTGTTACAAGTCTGTGAGGCAAACTTAGTTTTCGCGTCTGCGTGACAAATTTAGTTTTCCGTCTGTGTGACAAGTTTGAGTTTCGCGTCTGTGTGACAAATTTAGTTTTCGCGTCTGTGTGTCAACTTAAGCTCTCCGTCTGTGTGACAAGTCTGTGTGACGTATTTTATTTTCGCGTCTGTGTGACAAATTTAGTTCTTCGTCTGTGTGACAAGTCTGTGTGACCAATTTAGTTTTCGCGTCTGTGTGACAAATTTAGCTTTCGCGTCTGTGTGACAACTTTAGTTTTCCGTCTGTGTGACAAATTTAGCTTTCGCGTCTGTGTGACAACTTAAGTTCTCCGTCTGTGTGACAAGTCTGTGTGACATATTTTAGTTTTGCGTCTGTGTGACAAATTTAGTTCTTCGTCTGTGTGACAAGTCTGTGTGACAAATATAGCTTTCGCGTCTGTGTGACAACTTTAGTTTTCCGTCTGTGTGGCGAGTCTGTGTGACAAATTTAGTTTTCGCGTCAGTGTGACAGATTTAGCCTTCCGTCTGTGTCACAAGTTTGGGTTTTCCGTCTGTATGTCAGCTTGGTTTTCGCGTCTGTGTGACAACTTTAGTTCTCCGTCTGTGTGACAAGTTTAGTTTTTGAGTCTGTATGACAAATTTAGTTCCCGCGTCTGCTTGTCAACTTTGGCTCCCCGTTCGTGTGACAAGTCTGTGTGACAAGTTTAGTTTTCCCGTCAGTGTGACAAGCTTTAGTTATCGCGTCTGTGTTTTAGTCTTCCCGTTCCTGTTTGTGTGACGGTTTTTGGGCCTCCCCGTTAGTTTTTACGGGGGTCGACAATACCGTCGTCCCGCGTCCAGGCCCCTATCCTGGAGGTCCATCTGGTCGCGATGGACGTCTCAGGCCACAGCACTACCGGCCGGGAACCTTTCCCCGACGCTGTTTTAATTGTAGAAGAGTTGGTCGTTTTGCTAGGGATTGCCCATTAGTCTCCAACGCTGTTTAAAAGTTACGTTTCTTTGCCATGTATTGGAGTTTCAGTGCCTTTGATCGTTTGCCTTGTTAGATATTTCTGTGTTCTTCTGTATGAAGTCCACGCCTCATTTAAGTTTGCTTCATCTATTATTTTGTGTTTGTTTCGCTTGCCTTAAGCTAACCGCTGGTATGCCTTCGATGGGGTCTTCTTATACCCTTAATTGCTCTGTCCCTGGACGGGGTATTTCGGGGCTGCTTCGCGGTTGGCTTTTCCCCTTTTCTATATCATGTTTCATTGGCGCCTTTTTTCGTTGTCCTTTTGTTTTAGGCGCCCCCGTGCAAAACCTCGTTATGATTTTCGCCCGGACGAAGTCCCGTCAAATTTTGTTCAGTGGTGCAATTTAAAAGGGGAAGAGCCTCGCGTTGCAGGCCCTAACCCCTCGCTCTATATGGTTTCCAAGGGAATCGTTCATGCCACTCCTCAAGGTGTTATTTTCCGAGATCCCAGTAGTTTTGTGGCTGGGAAACTGACTCGATCGGCACCAGTCTTATTGGAAGTTCATTCTGTCAGACACCCAAAGAAAGATGAGATTTTATCCTACATCGTCCGGGGGGTCGACATTTCATTCCGGTTTTCCATAGTTTGTATTAGTTTTGCCTTTCACTGTTTTGTGGCTTCTTATCTTTAAGGTCGTAAAGTTTGCAATAGAGCTTTTTGAAATATGGGGAGAGTTACGGTCATCTGTGTATTTTGTTGGGACCTTACCACCCTGCCTAGCTTTCGGGAGTAGCAGCCGTAGGGCTCGCTTCTTCCCGTATCTTATCCTTGCCTGGGGCGTTTGGGAGTGAGGGCTCCCAGTGTGAATATATTACTATTCTCACTGGGGCCATCTCGTACAAACGCCCCAAATCTCTTCGGAATTCAAGGATAAAAATTCCCGCGCGCTCGTAGTCCCCCGGGTGTTCTGTTTCACACAGGTTTTGTATAAATAGGCCTGTTTTGGCCTGTTTATTTCCCCTTTCGTTAAACGTTCGCCAGTCGTTAGCTTGGCGTCCCTCCCTCCTCCCCGCAGCGATGACCATTGTTCCCATCCTAGCTAGCTCCCGCTCCTTTACGCCTCCGGGCTCGCTTCTTCCCATATCTTATCCTTGCCTGGGGCGTTTGGGAGTGAGGGCTCCCAGTGTGAATATATTACGATTTCGTGTATAAATAAAGATTGATGATGATGATGACCATTTAATTTTTGTCGGAAGGGGAAGGAGGGGGGGGGGGGGGGGGGGGGGGGGTTGGGGCAATTTCTTCTGAGTGTGATTTTTTTTTTTCAGCATCACTATTTGCAAGAATTTTTTTACCAAAATGCTTGAAATTTTTTTTTTCACGTGCTTTCTTGTGCACTATTTTTTTTCTCTTAAATTTCTTCTGCAGGAATTTTTTTTGGGTAATTGCTCACCCCCCTCCCCCCACAAAAATTAAATTGTCCGTCCCTCACCGTGTTTTGTTTCATATTGTGTGACAAATCGAGCTAAATCATGCTGCGACACTTACAGTGTCTGGTTCACAAGTGTAAATATCCGGTCTCGATTGCGAAACCGTCACACGAAAACTCCCAAAAAAAAATCACTTTATTGCTTTTCGGTAAGTTTGAAAGAAAAATTAACAACTTCTCGTTACATTTTTTAACACCCGAAGAGAAAAGCTCAATTTATCTGCAAGATCGTGTAAGTTCGCGAACGTGACCGCTTTGCGTTTTCTCGTGCCGGCGTCATGCCCGCGGTTGGTCCAAACCGTGTAGGACGAGAACTGCGAGAAGAGTATTCCTTCCAATCTTGATTTTAGTTGGCTGTACGAGATTAGAAAGGCGGCGCTCCGTCGTCACCCGCGATATCTTTAAGTTGAGAATTTAGAATAATCCAAAAATTAAAATACCAACTATTAAAAAGAAAAAAAAAATACCAAAAAAATTAACTCATCTTAGAAAAATTGGGAATCTTGCAACAATTCAAGAAAAACCTTATGGCGGGCCGGGGTGGCATCCCCCCGCACCCCCGTTGTACACCCGATAGTTTATCGGTACATAAAGTTACAATATTACAAGGAATTTCCCAATTTCTTACCTCTATGTAACATCGACGTGCATTGAAAAGGGAGTGGGAAAAATTCATCTGTCCACTGTGAACGGCCGCAAACCCCCTCGGAACGAAAAAGCGCAGCGTGTAAATCGTCGTTACTTATGCCAACTTTTTTTAAGTAATGCCATTTTTTTTTTCTTCAACTCAAGACATATCGTTTTTGGGTGGGATAAATGCGTTATCTCCGCAATTATTTTTTAGTATTTTTTTATCTCCGCAATTATCAGTCATTAATTTAAATGCTTTTTGTCACTACATAGTCTGTATGACGGTATTTCTCCTTCGTTCCTCTGTGCTCTGCAGTCCGAATAGGGCGTTCGCTCAATACACTGAGATATGCAGGTTCCTTGATGATGATGCTGTGATAACATGAGAACATCTCTGTCCCCCTTCCAACTAAATCGTGGTATCATTTTTCGCATTGATTCTGAATTGCTACAATGAGCCGCCGCAAAACGTCTTTTTCCTTGCTTTTCACTCTAATAAGGATAACACATGTCAAATTGAACAAAGGAAACTCGGGTTTCATTTTCAGTGGCAAGAGTTCCATTGTAAGTGCTCGGTTAGTACAGGTTTTTGACATTGACAAATGACTATTTATTCAATGTCCGCTTAATTGAGGTGTTCGCTTAAAAGAGGCAGTTTTACAGTAAACATGGGAACAAAATTTTGGGACTTCGACAATACAGGTTTGACTGTATTTTTTTTCTTCAACAAAACTTCACTAGTTTCTGGTGTACTTAAAAAAGAAGTGCTCACATTCGTCGTTCGTGCTCACTTTCGGCGCGGTCGCACGAAGGAATTTGTTATCCTAGGAAGACGAATTTTTCACACGGTACCACAGGCAGCCCAAGCGGTAGTGATTTTAATACGTGTGGTGATTTTCTCACTTATCTGCCATGTGCTTCTAGCCTCCACGTGCAAATGTTCATAGTAGCCATGTTATAGTCTTTTGACCATGGCGTTCAAAATACCCTTTATAAAGTCCAGCAAGTCCTTTTCACATGGGTACTTTGATGTTTTGTTCTTCAAGATTTTCTATGGCGCAAGAAAATGGCAAATAGATGTGTCGCGCGGAAGCGTTGACCTTGGTTTGCATAATTAATACCTTTCCGCTCTCCCTACGTTTCTTAGGAAGAAAGGGGAAACTGTTCGCAGTCATGTTTAGTTTTTTGTGATTTCCAGTTTTCATGTTAGGAATAAGAAAAAAATAAAATTGTGCATGGTTCATTTGATGAGAAGCTTGTATACTTGTTGGCTGTGTTTTTTCGTGTTTAGGCATGCTTCAACGATTATGAATAAAATAGGTGAACTTGTGAGTAGTACGAATAATCACTGGCTTTTTTACGTCTTGGTTCAATTTAAGAGTTTCAGCCTTTGAGAGTTTCTGTGGTTCATACCGCCTTACCTCTCGTAGGCGAACACCGAAAAATGTCAGGAAGGTGGATCATGCATTATAGGTGTGGTCGTTGATGACATGACTCAAATCTAATTAACTGACCGTTACGAAACTGATTTTAAACTTCACACAGAAAGATTTGACTATAGATCTAGCAAAACTCCTTATAATGTTCCAAAAAAAGTCAATGAGTGTAAGAAAGAATGTTAATGTTCAAATGAAGATGTGAGGGAGACTTATTGGCGATAAAAGTGAAACTAGATCCTATTTTAGAGATTCCCTATTTTAGAGATTCCCCATTTTAGAGATTCCCTATTTTAGAGATTCCCTATTTTAGAGATTCCCTATTTTAGAGATTCCCCATTTTAGAGATTCCCCATTTTAGAGATTCCCTATTTTAGAGATTCCCCATTTTAGAGATTCCCCATTTTAGAGATTCCCCATTTTAGAGATTTACCATTCCCCGTTCCCCGTTCCCCGTTCCCCGTTCCCCGATTCCCCGTTCCCTATTTTAGAACTAGCCTTCAACGATTTGACGTTGCAGAAAGCCGTCGATTCGATTAAAGCAGCAGAGCAAACCGAGCAGAAAGTCAAGCTAATTTCCGTTATTCCGGTTGTTTCGAAGGTTTTTGAAAAAATTGTTTACAAACAACTGTATCAATACCTAAATGACAATCAATTTGTTATATAATCGGCTTTTGTTACGTCATTGTTGTATTGCGCATGTCCGAACACGAGCACGTGGATTAAAGTGTGTTATGTTGTTGTCGTTCGTCTACTTGTACTTTCTCCGTCCTTAGTTATCTTTCGCTCCATTTACCAGGACATAACAAATGGCGACGAGGATGGGATAAGTTTACTTCAATTATTTCCTAAATTACTTCGTTCGACATATGATTTATTCTAACTTGGTTTGGCTGTTTCGTGTTTTCATCCAAGTGGTTGTTGTCGCCACCATGGCGTCGCCGCTGTTGGGAACGATCGGCGAATTTGATCCTACTACGGAGACCTTTACTGTATATTCTGAGAGACTCGATCAGTTCTTCTTTGCTAATAATATTGGACAACACCCAGCAGATGCATTGGCAGCAGTTATTTCAGCGGCGAACAAAAAAAAAAGTGGCCGCGATGATTTCTATCATCGGGAAGAATACGTATGGCGTTCTTCGTGATTTGTGCAGCCCAGAGAACCCGAAAGAGAAAACTTTCGAGGAATTATGCGAGTTACTACAACAACATTTTAAACCTAAACGACTGGAGGTCGCAGAATCGTACAGATTCCACCGTTGTTGCCAAGAAGAAAACGAAAGCGTCTCAGTTTACAGCGCACGTTTGAGGCATCTGGCTTCGACCTGTAACTTTGGTGAATTTTTGACCCGTTCGCTTCGAGATATATATACCTCGAGGACCACTGCAGAAAATCCTCCCAACCCCGGCGTACAAAACATATACATATACACACGACAATGGCCTCAATCGCTCTTATGATTGGTGGACCAATTCTCAATGCTGCTGCCTTCATTGGGGGCAATTATCTTGCAAAATATTTATCAGGTGACAGCGGGCAACCCCCTCTCGATGAGAAGATCAGGCACGACAAAGCGTTGGAGGCCTATCAAGCAGCCTACGCCAAATATCAGAAAGACCGCACAAAGCTCCTCGACTGGATTGCAACCAATGATCGGATCAAACATCAAGCGAAACAAAACTTCCAAGACACTGACCAAGCTCTGGTGCTCTATAACCAAACATATCGGGATCAGCAAATAACACTTCCCAAAGAGCCCGAGTTCTCTGACGTCTATAAACCCGGCCCACAGCAGAAGCAAGGCGAGCTCTTCTTTATCGGCACTGGCGCGCTCGCCCTTGGCTATGCGGCTTTTCGCTTTCTTTAAAAAATCTTTTATATACAACCATGAGTCTCAAAAGCTATGTCGCTTTGGCTTGCAGGCATGGGCAAATTACTGGAATCATTTGACCAGCTGCTGCATGATGAAAGACGTAACCAGCTACATTTACTCGTTACTCTAAAGGAGATTAAAGAAGGTCTTAAAGAACGCAGTGACCAACTCTTTGAACTGCAGGAGGAAGATAATAAACACGAATAATTAACTGAGCTTTAAAGTTTCAATGCATAATATACACGATGGATGCGAAACTCTCAAAGATCTATTACTGCCCCAAAGGCTACTGGAAAGGACTTGCCGCTGTGAAAAAGCTAGCCGTAGCTTCTCGCGTCTCTGAGGAAGTGGCGAAAAAGTGGCTCGTCGAACGAGCCCTTTGGCAGATTTACCTCTCAGCGCCACGCCACATCCCTCGGCCAAAGTTTGATGTATTCACGCCCAATGCGGTGCATCAAGCGGATGTACGTTTTTTGCCCCACGACAAACTGCCTCACGGGAGAAGGGTTTACAAATATTGTTTGACAGTTGTTAGTGTGGCTAGCCGTTACAAAGCAGCAGAGCCTTTGACTTCGAAGGTGTCTGATGAAGTGGCTGAGGCATTTGCGCAGATTTACAGACGCGGACTTTTAAAATGGCCACAACTGTTGCAGGTTGATCCTGGGCGTGAGTTTATGGGCTCAGTAACTAAAGTTATGGTGGATAACAAAACAGCCATTCGCCGTGGGCTCGTTGATATACACAGAGATCAAGCGATTGTTGAAAGATTCAACCGAACCCTGGCTGAACGGCTATTTGGTCACCAATATGCAGTTGAAATGAATCTCCCCTCTGGTCGTTCGACAGAATGGGTAAAAAGGCTGCCAGACGTTGTTTCTGCACTGAATAATGAAGTAATCAGATTAACTGGCAAGAAGCCTGCGCAAGCTATCAAAGAGAAAGCCGTTTCTGCCAAACCCTCTACCCCCTATTTGAGACCAGTGGGGTGAATGAGAAAAAGCTACCACCCCGAGTGAGTGTGAGATATTTGTATCAGCCTGGTGAGCTTGAGGGCGGTCGTAGGCGGGCGACCGACCCAATCTGGTCAATGAAGGTCTACAACATTGAAAGGGTTGTTACCAAACCAAACGAGCCAGTTGTGTATTAGATTTACGATGGCCCCAAGCGGGGCTTCGTCCGTGAGGAGCTGATGGTTGTGCCGCCAGGCACTCACTTGCCGCCGATGTCTTTGTGACCATATGCCAGTGCGTTGACGACATTCTCCTTAATCCAGCGCTTTGAGTCAAAGGGCGAGAGTGTTGTCTTGTTTAGATGCACTCCGTAGATCTGATGATTCACGCTCCTGAGCATGTCCATCCCATGTTTGAAGGCCTCCTTTCTGAAGAGGGCGTCTTGGTAGTTCTGGTGTGTGATCTCCTTCTTCGTCACAACTTTGGTGGTGCCCTTCGCTTATTTGATGTTTTCTTCTGGCTGCCAAGCAAGATTGAGTACATCGTTGAGCGTAGGCAGATCGCTTCGGAGATGGGGGCGCCCGCGCACTCGACGTCTTTCATCTTGCCGATGACCTTCTTGTTTAGCTGGCTGTGAAGAAAGTGGTCTTTCGGGTAGTCGCTTTTGTCGTAGAGTTCATCGAGGCGATTCTCCATGTCCTTGTAGACATCCTCTGTCTTGCTCTCTAGAAGCAGGCTGTCTGTGTCTGTGTATAGTAGATCACATCGCGAGCAGTACTTAAACTTGAGGTGCTTATAGTAGAAGTCATACATCAGAGTCTTGGAGAGATCCAATATGCACATGCCGGTGTAGACTGGGCGTTTGAGTAAGATTTTATCCTTGTGCATTTGAATCCCTGAAAGATTCTCACCAAAGACTGTTACTCTGACAAACAGGGGGCTTGAGATAAGCTTTCTCAACTTGTCTGTCTCATTCGCGCTAACAAGCCTCATATCAATGCGTTTTCTGAGGTTCTTCATGGTCTTGCGAAAGACAGAGTTGTTCATCAGCTTGAAAAAGTTCTTCTCGAAGTCAGAAGTGGCTTGCGTTCTGAGTTCTGTGTTCAGCCTTATGTACGGCGCCATCCAAGACTTCTGCTCGAATCTGAAGATTTTATGAACCCTCTTCAACTTCATTCCTAGCTCGAGACAAAGCTGAAGATTCCTGTAGTGCAGGACATATCTGGCTTTGTCCTTCAGGGTTAGGAGCAACTTCTATGTCTTATCACCTACCCCTCTATCAATGCCCTTTGATAAGGAGACATCCAAGACTTTTCGACTTTGTGCTTTTCTGGTGCTAGAGGGTAGGCGTTGTGTTCATCATGCAACTCCTCGGGATACTCTAAGTCAACCTCGAGGATATAGCCAATCTTTCTGTTTGGGTACCACTTCCTGATTTGGTGTTGTGTTGGGAACTTTAAGCACCATTGAAAGTTGCCAACTGGAAGGGGTTGACTCATGGCTCAACCGTAAAGATTTTTTGCATCGAAGTACACGATGTAGCTTGTTTCTTGATCTGGGTTGTGATCATCAAGAAAAGGGCTGTTCGCCTTGCAAAAGCGCCTGCTCTCCATTGAAATACCGCCACGCATGCTCTTGTCGACAAAGAGGTGCATGTTGATGTCTGTGAGCAGTTCTAGAGTGATTCCTGTGTATTTCAAAAGAGCGTCCCAGCTGAGGCCCGGGCTGTATAGTAATGCGCCAGGTCAAGTTTGTAGTGCTTGAGGCATGTTCGTCTGAAGTTCTCGAAGACATCTGCCAGAAGCAGCACATCCGTCTCTAGGTAAAGATCGTGATGCTCGCCAAGGTCTTTACATTCAAACGCTTTCCACACTTCCTGCGCAGGAGTGTAGTCTTCATCGCTGATGTGTTTCCTTTTTGAGCTCGCCATAGAACGCGCTCCTCCCTGGTAGTGACTTCTCAAACCGTTCCCAAGAGTCCATGTACTCGTATGGGTAGTTTCCTTTTTGCAGAAGTAGCTTGAGTTTCTTGGGATCCTTTTCATGGTTTCCCGTGATTGTGAAGGACTCTGGTTTGTTTGATTTAACCAGATTGTCGAGGCTCGTCAGCATGAACTGTAAGCTGTCGATGAACCTTAAGTTACCTAGGAAGAAAGATACGTACTTCTCCATATTTGTTGGGATACACTTCAAATCAGATTGTACTTCAGCTATGCCGATCATGATATGATGCGCATCGTAGCCTTTCAAGTTATGGGAGACAACGGGGATTGTCACATTTTCCGGGGTGATTCTGAAGTGATTTATATTACATGCTTTGTGAGCAGCTCCTCGATACTTTCCTGTTATGTGGCAGTGGTCTCTAACGGCGTCCCTCATGAAGCCTCGTACAAGAGATTCTCCGCAGAAGAGGCAATCGACCTGCTCAAAGATGGGGTTTGTTTTTTGTTGTCTTTTGTTTCTTGGGCTTATGAAGGAGAACGCCTCCAAACGCCCTGTTTCTTCGTTTTGGATGTAGGCTTTAAATGCATTGGTGTAGCATTTGTTGGTTTTGTGATGAACAAGGCCCGCGAACTCTCCCGTGTTTGGATCGTAGAGGCCGATAGAGTCGTTGAAGTTCTCTTTGTAGAGGCACTCATTACAGATGCTGCAGTAATTTGCGTTGTTGAAGTTTGCCCAGTCTTCTCTTGTCATGGAAATGGGCTTATTGTGATGAAGTTCGTCTCTTATCTCCCTCTCTAACAACTGTATGTAGTAGAGAAACCGCTTCACCGTGTCCTCACCTCTGTATAAGTATGGTCCCTTTGTTTCGCCATCAGAGCGAACAGCCATCATACAGAACCCGCATGGTGTGTGTACTGATGTTTTGGTTGTGCTGCTTTCTTTTGGGTCTGGCTTGCAAGTGTCGATTTTTGTGACGAGACTTTCGAAGTCTGCATAGATGATGTAAGGTACTTTCATCTGGTTCTGATAGTTCTGGAAGCACAGGATGTTTTCACCATCTTTGGGCATTTCAGTTCGAACTGGTCTGCCTTTGATACCTCTGCAGTAAACCCGATGATCGTCGAGAACATCTTGCGATGAAAACCCTTGGAGACATCTGTCGCGGAAGTGGATCCTCCGGCTTGCCTCATAATTGCTATGAAGAAGCCTGCTTAGGCTTGTTATGTAGCAGTAGTGTATTAGGATCTTCTACTTCATTAATTCTAAGGATTGTCGTTTTACCGTTTTGCCAGCCAAAAACATTTATTGCAAGGCTATTAAGTTTTTCTACTCCAGAGATTTGATGCGAGGGTGTAGGGAAAGAGATGCCAGTAAAGTCCAAGCCATCTTCTGTCGTGTATTTGCTTGGCCTGTCTGAATGCCTCCTATCTCGAGTGGGGAAGAGCGCAACTCGCAAAGCCCATCGAAGGCATTGATTGTCTCCGTTTTTGATGTTTATGATGGCTTGTTCTGCTTTGAGCTTTGGAGGAAGAGGGATATAACAACCGCCTCTGATGGATTGATATCTTGCGAAATCAAGAAAAACATGCTCAACTCTGTCGATAACCCAGCCTGATCCCTTGTTTACCCATCTGGCTACTTCTTCCTTATTTGAGTTGATAACAGCTTGTAGTTGCCCGGCAACTGCTGCTTGATAAAAGTGTGTTATTATGAGAGGATTCTAAAGTAGTGTGTGATTCTTTCTGTTCCGTCGACTCCCTCCTTTGAAAGGTGAAGAAAGAAGGAAAAATGTACTCTGACTGGGCCAAGTGTGACGAGCTTGGCTCCTTTGGCTACTACACACTCTTCTTTTGTTATGTTTAATTCAATGTCTAGTTAGCTCTGTTCTTACTTTTTTTTTTTATTTCCTTAATGTTGGTTTATTGTAATAATTGAAAAAGTGTGAATAAATGAACTTGAACTTGAACTTGAACTCGACACCGTGACATTGTCAGACATTGTTTACAATGAACAATAATAAAGTTGCGTGATCAAGTGTACCGTGTAATATTTGTAGTGTAATCGAATCCCGTGATTATGTACATATATCGCGTGAATAATACTGTTATTTTTTGCCATGTAATTCGGACAAGCATTGATTAAACACAGTTGATTAGAACACGCGTCTCGTTCTCTCTTCGTTGTCGACGTTTTAGCAACAAAACGTTACATGGTGTCAGAAGAAAACTGAACCGAAATGGGTAAAGAAGAAACATCGCAAGGAGCGACAGCTTTGCCCACTCAGATATTTGTTCCCCCTGCAAACCAGCCACCGCCAAAAGCGCTTGTCATGGACGACAATCTGGCGACGAATTGGGAAGCGTGGAGGAAAATCTGGTCGAGGTATGAAATTGCGACAGGAATTTCTAAGCAGGAGCCACTGATAAGAGTGTCCACACTACTATCAGGCATCGGAGAAGACGCCACGAAAGCCTTCGATACTTTTCAGTGGGGAGACACAGAAGACAAAATAAATATCGATCAAGTTCTCGCGAAATTCGAGGAATACTGTGAGCCCAGAACTCAAGTAATCTACGAGCGTTACCGATTTAACAATCGCAATCAAGAGGCTGGTGAAAACATCGCAACATATCTTACTGAGTTAAGAACGGTTGCGAAAAATTGCCAACACGACGCTATCACTCCTGACGAGATTTTGCGTGACCGAATCGTGTTAGGAATTCGAGACGACAAGATGCGTGAAAGACTGCTCCGATTCAACGATTGGCTAGTTCTAAGATAGGGAACGGGAAATCGAGGAACGGGGAACGGGGAACGGGGAACGGGGAATCTCTAAAATGGGGGAATCTCTAAAAAAGGGAATCTCTAAAATAGGGAATCTCTAAAATGGGGAATCTCTAAAATGGGGAATCTCTAAAATAGGGAATCTCTAAAATGGGGAAACTCTAAAATAGTTAATCTTGAAAGCAGCTGTTACGAGGGCCGTAAGTAAAGCTGTCCACTCGCGATAATACTGAAATTCAAGATGGCTACAAACTAGAAGTCAGGCGATGCGTTATGACGTTCATTTAGGGATGTACTCTAGTGTAAATTCACACGACTCCTAGGAAGACCATGTAATTATGATACTATTCTCACTGGGGCCATCTCGTACAAACGCCCCAAATCTCTTCGGAATTCAAGGATAAAAATTCCCGCGCGCTCGTAGTCCCCCGGGTGTTCTGTTCACACAGGTTTTGTATAAATAGGCCTGTTTTGGCCTGTTTATTTCCCCTTTCGTTAAACGTTCGCCAGTCGTTAGCGTGGCGTTTTTTTTCTTGCCCGGTCATCGCTGCGCCATCTTCGAAAGTTTTCTTCGTTCTTCGTTCTTCGTTCTTCGTTCTCCACGCCGGACCAAGGCCCTGCAGCGGCCGTCGAGCCTCCAGCTGTCGTGCCTCCAGCTCCAGCCAACGCTGCCGGTGATAACAACGCACAGAACGCTAACGACAACGTGGTTCCTGTGCCCCAACCTGCGGCTCTGGTGGTTAGTGTTCAGTCAGTTGTCCTTGTATCCGTCCCCTTCGCCCGTTTTTCGGGCTAGGCGTTGTTGGTCTTTTAGCTTGGTTCTCGCTTCTGTATTAGGTTAGTTCTCGCTTTTGTACTACTAGTTTGGTTTTCGCATCTGTGTACAAGCTTACAGTTTTCGCGTCGGTGGTACAATTTTATTTTCGCGTCTGTGTTACAACTTTAGTTTTGGCGTCTGTGTACAAATTTGGTTTTCGCGTCTGTGTACAATTTTAGTTTCTCGTCTGTGTGGCAAGTTTAGTTTTCGCGTCTATGCTACCAATTTAGTTTTCGCATCTTTGTTACAACTTAATTTTCCGTCTGTGTGACAACTTAAGTTTTCCGTCCGTGCGGCAAGTCTGTGTGAAATATTTAATTTTCGCGTCTGTGTGACAAAATTTTGTTTTCCGTCTGTGTGACGTATTTTATTTTCGCGTCTGTGTGACAAATTTAGTTCTTCGTCTGTGTGACAAGTCTGTGTGACATATTTTAGTTTTGCGTCTGTGTGACAAATTTAGCTTTCGCGTCTGTGTGACAACTTAAGTTCTCCGTCTGTGTGACAAGTCTGTGTGACATATTTTAGTTTTGCGTCTGTGTGACAAATTTAGTTCTTCGTCTGTGTGACAAGTCTGTGTGACAACTTTAGTTTTCCGTCTGTGTGGCGAGTCTGTGTGACAAATATAGCTTTCGCGTCTGTGTGACAACTTTAGTTTTCCGTCTGTGTGGCGAGTCTGTGTGACAAATTTAGTTTTCACGTCAAGTCTGTGTGACAAATTTAGTTTTCGCGTCTGCGTGACAAATTTAGCTTTCGCGTCTGTGTGCCAACTGTAGTTTTCTGTCTGTGTTACAAGTCTGTGAGGCAAACTTAGTTTTCGCGTCTGCGTGACAAATTTAGTTTTCCGTCTGTGTGACAAGTTTGAGTTTCGCGTCTGTGTGACAAATTTAGTTTTCGCGTCTGTGTGTCAACTTAAGCTCTCCGTCTGTGTGACAAGTCTGTGTGACGTATTTTATTTTCGCGTCTGTGTGACAAATTTAGTTCTTCGTCTGTGTGACAAGTCTGTGTGACAACTTTAGTTTTCCGTCTGTGTGGCGAGTCTGTGTGACAAATATAGCTTTCGCGTCTGTGTGACAACTTTAGTTTTCCGTCTGTGTGGCGAGTCTGTGTGACAAATTTAGTTTTCACGTCAAGTCTGTGTGACAAATTTAGTTTTCGCGTCTGCGTGACAAATTTAGCTTTCGCGTCTGTGTGCCAACTGTAGTTTTCTGTCTGTGTTACAAGTCTGTGAGGCAAACTTAGTTTTCGCGTCTGCGTGACAAATTTAGTTTTCCGTCTGTGTGACAAGTTTGAGTTTCGCGTCTGTGTGACAAATTTAGTTTTCGCGTCTGTGTGTCAACTTAAGCTCTCCGTCTGTGTGACAAGTCTGTGTGACGTATTTTATTTTCGCGTCTGTGTGACAAATTTAGTTCTTCGTCTGTGTGACAAGTCTGTGTGACCAATTTAGTTTTCGCGTCTGTGTGACAAATTTAGCTTTCGCGTCTGTGTGACAACTTTAGTTTTCCGTCTGTGTGACAAATTTAGCTTTCGCGTCTGTGTGACAACTTAAGTTCTCCGTCTGTGTGACAAGTCTGTGTGACATATTTTAGTTTGCGTCTGTGTGACAAATTTAGTTCTTCGTCTGTGTGACAAGTCTGTGTGACAAATATAGCTTTCGCGTCTGTGTGACAACTTTAGTTTTCCGTCTGTGTGGCGAGTCTGTGTGACAAATTTAGTTTTCGCGTCAGTGTGACAGATTTAGCCTTCCGTCTGTGTCACAAGTTTGGGTTTTCCGTCTGTATGTCAGCTTGGTTTTCGCGTCTGTGTGACAACTTTAGTTCTCCGTCTGTGTGACAAGTTTAGTTTTTGAGTCTGTATGACAAATTTAGTTCCCGCGTCTGCTTGTCAACTTTGGCTCCCCGTTCGTGTGACAAGTCTGTGTGACAAGTTTAGTTTTTCCCGTCAGTGTGACAAGCTTTAGTTATCGCGTCTGTGTTTTAGTCTTCCCGTTCCTGTTTGTGTGACGGTTTTTGGGCCTCCCCGTTAGTTTTTACGGGGGTCGACAATACCGTCGTCCCGCGTCCAGGCCCCTATCCTGGAGGTCCATCTGGTCGCGATGGACGTCTCAGGCCACAGCACTACCGGCCGGGAACCTTTCCCCGACGCTGTTTTAATTGTAGAAGAGTTGGTCGTTTTGCTAGGGATTGCCCATTAGTCTCCAACGCTGTTTAAAAGTTACGTTTCTTTGCCATGTATTGGAGTTTCAGTGCCTTTGATCGTTTGCCTTGTTAGATATTTCTGTGTTCTTCTGTATGAAGTCCACGCCTCATTTAAGTTTGCTTCATCTATTATTTTGTGTTTGTTTCGCTTGCCTTAAGCTAACCGCTGGTATGCCTTCGATGGGGTCTTCTTATACCCTTAATTGCTCTGTCCCTGGACGGGGTATTTCGGGGCTGCTTCGCGGTTGGCTTTTCCCCTTTTCTATATCATGTTTCATTGGCGCCTTTTTTCGTTGTCCTTTTGTTTTAGGCGCCCCCGTGCAAAACCTCGTTATGATTTTCGCCCGGACGAAGTCCCGTCAAATTTTGTTCAGTGGTGCAATTTAAAAGGGGAAGAGCCTCGCGTTGCAGGCCCTAACCCCTCGCTCTATATGGTTTCCAAGGGAATCGTTCATGCCACTCCTCAAGGTGTTATTTTCCGAGATCCCAGTAGTTTTGTGGCTGGGAAACTGACTCGATCGGCACCAGTCTTATTGGAAGTTCATTCTGTCAGACACCCAAAGAAAGATGAGATTTTATCCTACATCGTCCGGGGGGTCGACATTTCATTCCGGTTTTCCATAGTTTGTATTAGTTTTGCCTTTCACTGTTTTGTGGCTTCTTATCTTTAAGGTCGTAAAGTTTGCAATAGAGCTTTTTGAAATATGGGGAGAGTTACGGTCATCTGTGTATTTTGTTGGACCTTACCACCCTGCCTAGCTTTCGGGAGTAGCAGCCGTAGGGCTCGCTTCTTCCCGTATCTTATCCTTGCCTGGGGCGTTTGGGAGTGAGGGCTCCCAGTGTGAAATATATTACTATTCTCACTGGGGCCATCTCGTACAAACGCCCCAAATCTCTTCGGAATTCAAGGATAAAAATTCCCGCGCGCTCGTAGTCCCCCGGGTGTTCTGTTTCACACAGGTTTTGTATAAATAGGCCTGTTTTGGCCTGTTTATTTCCCCTTTCGTTAAACGTTCGCCAGTCGTTAGCTTGGCGTCCCTCCCTCCTCCCCGCAGCGATGACCATTGTTCCCATCCTAGCTAGCTCCCGCTCCTTTACGCCTCCGGGCTCGCTTCTTCCCATATCTTATCCTTGCCTGGGGCGTTTGGGAGTGAGGGCTCCCAGTGTGAATATATTACGATTTCGTGTATAAATAAAGATTGATGATGATGATGACCATTTAATTTTTGTCGGAAGGGGAGGGGGGGGGGGGGGGGGGGGGTTGGGGCAATTTCTTCTGAGTGTGATTTTTTTTTTCAGCATCACTATTTGCAAGAATTTTTTTACCAAAATGCTTGAATTTTTTTTTCACGTGCTTTCTTGTGCACTATTTTTTTCTCTTAAATTTCTTCTGCAGGAATTTTTTTTGGTAATTGCTCACCCCCCTCCCCCCACAAAAATTAAATTGTCCGTCCCTCACCGTGTTTTGTTTCATATTGTGTGACAAATCAAGCTAAATCATGCTGCGACACTTATAGTGTCTGGTTCATAAGTGTAAATATCCGGTCTCGATTGCGAAACCGTCACACGAAAACTCCAAAAAAAAATCACTTTGCTTTTCGGTAAGTTTGAAAGAAAAATTAACAACTTCTCGTTACATTTTTTAACACCCGAAGAGAAAAGCTCAATTTATCTGCAAGATCGCGTAAGTTCGCGAACGTGACCGCTTTGCGTTTTCTCGTGCCGGCGTCATGCCCGCGGTTGGTCCAAACCGTGTAGGACGAGAACTGCGAGAAGAGTATTCCTTCCAATCTTGATTTTAGTTGGCTGTACGAGATTAGAAAGGCGGCGCTCCGTCGTCACCCGCGATATCTTTAAGTTGAGAATTTATAATAATCCAAAAATTAAAATACCAACTATTAAAAAGAAAAAATCACCAAAAAAATTAACTCATCTTGGAAAAATTGGGAATCTTGCAAAAATTCAAGAAAAACCTTATGGCGGGGTGGCATCCCCCCCCCCCTTGTACACCCGAGAGTTAATCGGTACATAAAGTTACAATATTACAAGGAATTTCCCGTTTGCTTACCTCTATGTAACATCGACGTGCATTGAAAAGGGAGTGGAAAAAATTCATCTGTCCACTGTTAACGGCCGCAAACCCCCTCGGAACGAAAAAGCGCAGCGTGTAAATCGTCGTTACTTATGCCAACTTTTTTTAAGTAATGCATTTTTTTTTTTCTGCAACTCAAGACATATCGTTTTTGGGTGGGATAAATGCGTTATCTCCGCAATTATTTTTTAGTATTTTTTTTATCTCCGCAATTATCAGTCATTAATTTAAATGCTTTTTGTCACTACATAGTCTGTATGACGGTATTTCTCCTTCGTTCCTCTGTGCTCTGCAGTCCGAATAGGGCGTTCGCTCAATACACTGAGATATGCAGGTTCCTTGATGATGATGCTGTGATAACATGAGAACATCTCTGTCCCCCTTCCAACTGAATCGTGCTATCATTTTTCGCATTGATTCTGAATTGCTACAATGAGCCGCCGCAAAACGTCTTTTTCCTTGCTTTTCACTCTAATAAGGATAACACATGTCAAATTGAACAAAGGAAACTCGGGTTTCATTTTCAGTGGCAAGAGTTCCATTGTAAGTGTTCGGTTAGTACAGGTTTTTGACATTGACAAATGACTATTTATTCAATGTCCGCTTAATTGAGGTGTTCGCTTAAAAGAGGCAGTTTTTACAGTAAACATGGGAACAAAATTTTGGGACATCGACAATACAGGTTTGACTGTATTTTTTTTCTTCCACAAAACTTCACTAGTTTCTGGTGTACTTAAAAAAGAAGTGCTCACATTCGTCGTTCGTGCTCACTTTCGGCGCGGTCGCACGAAGGAATTTGTTATCCTAGGAAGACGAATTTTTCACACGGTACCACAGGCAGCCCAAGCGGTAGTGATTTTAATACGTGTGGTGATTTTCTCACTTATCTGCCATGTGCTTCTAGCCTCCACGTGCAAATGTTCATAGTAGCCATGTTATAGTCTTTTGACCATGGCGTTCAAAATACCCTTTATAAAGTCCAGCAAGTCCTTTTCACATGGGTACTTTGATGTTTTGTTCTTCAAGTTTTTCTATGGCGCAAGAAAATGGCAAATAGATGTGTCGCGCGGAAGCGCTGACCTTGGTTTGCATAATTAATACCTTTCCGCTCTCCCTACGTTTCTTAGGAAGAAAGGGGAAACTGTTCGCAGTCATGTTTAGTTTTTTGTGATCTCCAGTTTTCATGTTAGGAATAAGAAAAAATAAAATTGTGCATGGTT
Source organism: Cladopsammia gracilis (assembly GCA_022457155.1). Classification (NCBI taxonomy): domain Eukaryota; kingdom Metazoa; phylum Cnidaria; class Anthozoa; order Scleractinia; family Dendrophylliidae; genus Cladopsammia; species Cladopsammia gracilis. The sequence continues at coordinate 409,611 of JAJGOT010000021.1, forward strand.
CATTTGATTAGAAGCTTGTATACTTGTTGGCTGTGTTTGTGTTTAAGGCATGCTTCAACGATTATGAATAAAATAGGTGAACTTGTGAGTAGTACGAATAATCACTGGCTTTTTTACGTCTTGGTTCAATTTAAGAGTTTCAGCCTTTGAGAGTTTCTGTGGTTCATACCGCCTTACCTCTCGTAGGCAAACACCAGAAAATGTCAGGAAGGTGGATGCATTATAGATGTGGTCGTTGATGACATGACTCAAATCTAATTAACTGACCGTTACAAAACTGATTTTAAACTACACACAGAAAGATTTGACTATAGATGTAGCGAAACTCCTTATAATGTTCCAAAAAAAGTCAATGAGTGTAAGAAAGAATGTTAATGTTCAAATGAAGATGTGAGGGAGACTTACTGGCGATAAAAGTGAAACTAGACCCTATTTTAGAGATTCCCTATTTTAGAGATTCCCCATTTTAGAGATTCCCTATTTTAGAGATTCCCTATTTTAGAGATTCCCTATTTTAGAGATTCCCATTTTAGAGATTCCCCATTTTAGAGATTCCCTATTTTAGAGATTCCCCATTTTAGAGATTCCCCATTTTAGAGATTCCCCATTTTAGAGATTTACCATTCCCCGTTCCCCGTTCCCCGTTCCCCGTTCCCCGATTCCCCGTTCCCTATTTTAGAACTAGCCTTCAACGATTTGACGTTGCAGAAAGCCGTCGATTCGATTAAAGCAGCAGAGCAAACCGAGCAGAAAGTCAAGCTAATTTCCGTTATTCCGGTTGTTTCGAAGGTTTTTGAAAAAATTGTTTACAAACAACTGTATCAATACCTAAATGACAATCAATTTGTTATATAATCGGCTTTTGTTACGTCATTGTTGTATTGCGCATGTCCGAACACGAGCACGTGGATTAAAGTGTGTTATGTTGTTGTCGTTCGTCTACTTGTACTTTCTCCGTCCTTAGTTATCTTTCGCTCCATTTACCAGGACATAACAAATGGCGACGAGGATGGGATAAGTTTACTTCAATTATTTCCTAAATTACTTCGTTCGACATATGATTTATTCTAACTTGGTTTGGCTGTTTCGTGTTTTCATCCAAGTGGTTGTTGTCGCCACCATGGCGTCGCCGCTGTTGGGAACGATCGGCGAATTTGATCCTACTACGGAGACCTTTACTGTATATTCTGAGAGACTCGATCAGTTCTTCTTTGCTAATAATATTGGACAACACCCAGCAGATGCATTGGCAGCAGTTATTTCAGCGGCGAACAAAAAAAAAAGTGGCCGCGATGATTTCTATCATCGGGAAGAATACGTATGGCGTTCTTCGTGATTTGTGCAGCCCAGAGAACCCGAAAGAGAAAACTTTCGAGGAATTATGCGAGTTACTACAACAACATTTTAAACCTAAACGACTGGAGGTCGCAGAATCGTACAGATTCCACCGTTGTTGCCAAGAAGAAAACGAAAGCGTCTCAGTTTACAGCGCACGTTTGAGGCATCTGGCTTCGACCTGTAACTTTGGTGAATTTTTGACCCGTTCGCTTCGAGATATATATACCTCGAGGACCACTGCAGAAAATCCTCCCAACCCCGGCGTACAAAACATATACATATACACACGACAATGGCCTCAATCGCTCTTATGATTGGTGGACCAATTCTCAATGCTGCTGCCTTCATTGGGGGCAATTATCTTGCAAAATATTTATCAGGTGACAGCGGGCAACCCCCTCTCGATGAGAAGATCAGGCACGACAAAGCGTTGGAGGCCTATCAAGCAGCCTACGCCAAATATCAGAAAGACCGCACAAAGCTCCTCGACTGGATTGCAACCAATGATCGGATCAAACATCAAGCGAAACAAAACTTCCAAGACACTGACCAAGCTCTGGTGCTCTATAACCAAACATATCGGGATCAGCAAATAACACTTCCCAAAGAGCCCGAGTTCTCTGACGTCTATAAACCCGGCCCACAGCAGAAGCAAGGCGAGCTCTTCTTTATCGGCACTGGCGCGCTCGCCCTTGGCTATGCGGCTTTTCGCTTTCTTTAAAAAATCTTTTATATACAACCATGAGTCTCAAAAGCTATGTCGCTTTGGCTTGCAGGCATGGGCAAATTACTGGAATCATTTGACCAGCTGCTGCATGATGAAAGACGTAACCAGCTACATTTACTCGTTACTCTAAAGGAGATTAAAGAAGGTCTTAAAGAACGCAGTGACCAACTCTTTGAACTGCAGGAGGAAGATAATAAACACGAATAATTAACTGAGCTTTAAAGTTTCAATGCATAATATACACGATGGATGCGAAACTCTCAAAGATCTATTACTGCCCCAAAGGCTACTGGAAAGGACTTGCCGCTGTGAAAAAGCTAGCCGTAGCTTCTCGCGTCTCTGAGGAAGTGGCGAAAAAGTGGCTCGTCGAACGAGCCCTTTGGCAGATTTACCTCTCAGCGCCACGCCACATCCCTCGGCCAAAGTTTGATGTATTCACGCCCAATGCGGTGCATCAAGCGGATGTACGTTTTTTGCCCCACGACAAACTGCCTCACGGGAGAAGGGTTTACAAATATTGTTTGACAGTTGTTAGTGTGGCTAGCCGTTACAAAGCAGCAGAGCCTTTGACTTCGAAGGTGTCTGATGAAGTGGCTGAGGCATTTGCGCAGATTTACAGACGCGGACTTTTAAAATGGCCACAACTGTTGCAGGTTGATCCTGGGCGTGAGTTTATGGGCTCAGTAACTAAAGTTATGGTGGATAACAAAACAGCCATTCGCCGTGGGCTCGTTGATATACACAGAGATCAAGCGATTGTTGAAAGATTCAACCGAACCCTGGCTGAACGGCTATTTGGTCACCAATATGCAGTTGAAATGAATCTCCCCTCTGGTCGTTCGACAGAATGGGTAAAAAGGCTGCCAGACGTTGTTTCTGCACTGAATAATGAAGTAATCAGATTAACTGGCAAGAAGCCTGCGCAAGCTATCAAAGAGAAAGCCGTTTCTGCCAAACCCTCTACCCCCTATTTGAGACCAGTGGGGGTGAATGAGAAAAAGCTACCACCCCGAGTGAGTGTGAGATATTTGTATCAGCCTGGTGAGCTTGAGGGCGGTCGTAGGCGGGCGACCGACCCAATCTGGTCAATGAAGGTCTACAACATTGAAAGGGTTGTTACCAAACCAAACGAGCCAGTTGTGTATTAGATTTACGATGGCCCCAAGCGGGGCTTCGTCCGTGAGGAGCTGATGGTTGTGCCGCCAGGCACTCACTTGCCGCCGATGTCTTTGTGACCATATGCCAGTGCGTTGACGACATTCTCCTTAATCCAGCGCTTTGAGTCAAAGGGCGAGAGTGTTGTCTTGTTTAGATGCACTCCGTAGATCTGATGATTCACGCTCCTGAGCATGTCCATCCCATGTTTGAAGGCCTCCTTTCTGAAGAGGGCGTCTTGGTAGTTCTGGTGTGTGATCTCCTTCTTCGTCACAACTTTGGTGGTGCCCTTCGCTTATTTGATGTTTTCTTCTGGCTGCCAAGCAAGATTGAGTACATCGTTGAGCGTAGGCAGATCGCTTCGGAGATGGGGGCGCCCGCGCACTCGACGTCTTTCATCTTGCCGATGACCTTCTTGTTTAGCTGGCTGTGAAGAAAGTGGTCTTTCGGGTAGTCGCTTTTGTCGTAGAGTTCATCGAGGCGATTCTCCATGTCCTTGTAGACATCCTCTGTCTTGCTCTCTAGAAGCAGGCTGTCTGTGTCTGTGTATAGTAGATCACATCGCGAGCAGTACTTAAACTTGAGGTGCTTATAGTAGAAGTCATACATCAGAGTCTTGGAGAGATCCAATATGCACATGCCGGTGTAGACTGGGCGTTTGAGTAAGATTTTATCCTTGTGCATTTGAATCCCTGAAAGATTCTCACCAAAGACTGTTACTCTGACAAACAGGGGGCTTGAGATAAGCTTTCTCAACTTGTCTGTCTCATTCGCGCTAACAAGCCTCATATCAATGCGTTTTCTGAGGTTCTTCATGGTCTTGCGAAAGACAGAGTTGTTCATCAGCTTGAAAAAGTTCTTCTCGAAGTCAGAAGTGGCTTGCGTTCTGAGTTCTGTGTTCAGCCTTATGTACGGCGCCATCCAAGACTTCTGCTCGAATCTGAAGATTTTATGAACCCTCTTCAACTTCATTCCTAGCTCGAGACAAAGCTGAAGATTCCTGTAGTGCAGGACATATCTGGCTTTGTCCTTCAGGGTTAGGAGCAACTTCTATGTCTTATCACCTACCCCTCTATCAATGCCCTTTGATAAGGAGACATCCAAGACTTTTCGACTTTGTGCTTTTCTGGTGCTAGAGGGTAGGCGTTGTGTTCATCATGCAACTCCTCGGGATACTCTAAGTCAACCTCGAGGATATAGCCAATCTTTCTGTTTGGGTACCACTTCCTGATTTGGTGTTGTGTTGGGAACTTTAAGCACCATTGAAAGTTGCCAACTGGAAGGGGTTGACTCATGGCTCAACCGTAAAGATTTTTTGCATCGAAGTACACGATGTAGCTTGTTTCTTGATCTGGGTTGTGATCATCAAGAAAAGGGCTGTTCGCCTTGCAAAAGCGCCTGCTCTCCATTGAAATACCGCCACGCATGCTCTTGTCGACAAAGAGGTGCATGTTGATGTCTGTGAGCAGTTCTAGAGTGATTCCTGTGTATTTCAAAAGAGCGTCCCAGCTGAGGCCCGGGGCTGTATAGTAATGCGCCAGGTCAAGTTTGTAGTGCTTGAGGCATGTTCGTCTGAAGTTCTCGAAGACATCTGCCAGAAGCAGCACATCCGTCTCTAGGTAAAGATCGTGATGCTCGCCAAGGTCTTTACATTCAAACGCTTTCCACACTTCCTGCGCAGGAGTGTAGTCTTCATCGCTGATGTGTTCCTTTTTGAGCTCGCCATAGAACGCGCTCCTCCCTGGTAGTGACTTCTCAAACCGTTCCCAAGAGTCCATGTACTCGTATGGGTAGTTTCCTTTTTGCAGAAGTAGCTTGAGTTTCTTGGGATCCTTTTCATGGTTTCCCGTGATTGTGAAGGACTCTGGTTTGTTTGATTTAACCAGATTGTCGAGGCTCGTCAGCATGAACTGTAAGCTGTCGATGAACCTTAAGTTACCTAGGAAGAAAGATACGTACTTCTCCATATTTGTTGGGATACACTTCAAATCAGATTGTACTTCAGCTATGCCGATCATGATATGATGCGCATCGTAGCCTTTCAAGTTATGGGAGACAACGGGGATTGTCACATTTTCCGGGGTGATTCTGAAGTGATTTATATTACATGCTTTGTGAGCAGCTCCTCGATACTTTCCTGTTATGTGGCAGTGGTCTCTAACGGCGTCCCTCATGAAGCCTCGTACAAGAGATTCTCCGCAGAAGAGGCAATCGACCTGCTCAAAGATGGGGTTTGTTTTTTGTTGTCTTTTGTTTCTTGGGCTTATGAAGGAGAACGCCTCCAAACGCCCTGTTTCTTCGTTTTGGATGTAGGCTTTAAATGCATTGGTGTAGCATTTGTTGGTTTTGTGATGAACAAGGCCCGCGAACTCTCCCGTGTTTGGATCGTAGAGGCCGATAGAGTCGTTGAAGTTCTCTTTGTAGAGGCACTCATTACAGATGCTGCAGTAATTTGCGTTGTTGAAGTTTGCCCAGTCTTCTCTTGTCATGGAAATGGGCTTATTGTGATGAAGTTCGTCTCTTATCTCCCTCTCTAACAACTGTATGTAGTAGAGAAACCGCTTCACCGTGTCCTCACCTCTGTATAAGTATGGTCCCTTTGTTTCGCCATCAGAGCGAACAGCCATCATACAGAACCCGCATGGTGTGTGTACTGATGTTTTGGTTGTGCTGCTTTCTTTTGGGTCTGGCTTGCAAGTGTCGATTTTTGTGACGAGACTTTCGAAGTCTGCATAGATGATGTAAGGTACTTTCATCTGGTTCTGATAGTTCTGGAAGCACAGGATGTTTTCACCATCTTTGGGCATTTCAGTTCGAACTGGTCTGCCTTTGATACCTCTGCAGTAAACCCGATGATCGTCGAGAACATCTTGCGATGAAAACCCTTGGAGACATCTGTCGCGGAAGTGGATCCTCCGGCTTGCCTCATAATTGCTATGAAGAAGCCTGCTTAGGCTTGTTATGTAGCAGTAGTGTATTAGGATCTTCTACTTCATTAATTCTAAGGATTGTCGTTTTACCGTTTTGCCAGCCAAAAACATTTATTGCAAGGCTATTAAGTTTTTCTACTCCAGAGATTTGATGCGAGGGTGTAGGGAAAGAGATGCCAGTAAAGTCCAAGCCATCTTCTGTCGTGTATTTGCTTGGCCTGTCTGAATGCCTCCTATCTCGAGTGGGGAAGAGCGCAACTCGCAAAGCCCATCGAAGGCATTGATTGTCTCCGTTTTTGATGTTTATGATGGCTTGTTCTGCTTTGAGCTTTGGAGGAAGAGGGATATAACAACCGCCTCTGATGGATTGATATCTTGCGAAATCAAGAAAAACATGCTCAACTCTGTCGATAACCCAGCCTGATCCCTTGTTTACCCATCTGGCTACTTCTTCCTTATTTGAGTTGATAACAGCTTGTAGTTGCCCGGCAACTGCTGCTTGATAAAAGTGTGTTATTATGAGAGGATTCTAAAGTAGTGTGTGATTCTTTCTGTTCCGTCGACTCCCTCCTTTGAAAGGTGAAGAAAGAAGGAAAAATGTACTCTGACTGGGCCAAGTGTGACGAGCTTGGCTCCTTTGGCTACTACACACTCTTCTTTTGTTATGTTTAATTCAATGTCTAGTTAGCTCTGTTCTTACTTTTTTTTTTTATTTCCTTAATGTTGGTTTATTGTAATAATTGAAAAAGTGTGAATAAATGAACTTGAACTTGAACTTGAACTCGACACCGTGACATTGTCAGACATTGTTTACAATGAACAATAATAAGTTGCGTGATCAAGTGTACCGTGTAATATTTGTAGTGTAATCGAATCCCGTGATTATGTACATATATCGCGTGAATAATACTGTTATTTTTTGCCATGTAATTCGGACAAGCATTGATTAAACACAGTTGATTAGAACACGCGTCTCGTTCTCTCTTCGTTGTCGACGTTTTAGCAACAAAACGTTACATGGTGTCAGAAGAAAACTGAACCGAAATGGGTAAAGAAGAAACATCGCAAGGAGCGACAGCTTTGCCCACTCAGATATTTGTTCCCCCTGCAAACCAGCCACCGCCAAAAGCGCTTGTCATGGACGACAATCTGGCGACGAATTGGGAAGCGTGGAGGAAAATCTGGTCGAGGTATGAAATTGCGACAGGAATTTCTAAGCAGGAGCCACTGATAAGAGTGTCCACACTACTATCAGGCATCGGAGAAGACGCCACGAAAGCCTTCGATACTTTTCAGTGGGGAGACACAGAAGACAAAATAAATATCGATCAAGTTCTCGCGAAATTCGAGGAATACTGTGAGCCCAGAACTCAAGTAATCTACGAGCGTTACCGATTTAACAATCGCAATCAAGAGGCTGGTGAAAACATCGCAACATATCTTACTGAGTTAAGAACGGTTGCGAAAAATTGCCAACACGACGCTATCACTCCTGACGAGATTTTGCGTGACCGAATCGTGTTAGGAATTCGAGACGACAAGATGCGTGAAAGACTGCTCCGATTCAACGATTGGCTAGTTCTAAGATAGGGAACGGGAAATCGAGGAACGGGGAACGGGGAACGGGGAACGGGGAATCTCTAAAATGGGGGAATCTCTAAAAAAGGGAATCTCTAAAATAGGGAATCTCTAAAATGGGGAATCTCTAAAATGGGGAATCTCTAAAATAGGGAATCTCTAAAATGGGGAAACTCTAAAATAGTTAATCTTGAAAGCAGCTGTTACGAGGGCCGTAAGTAAAGCTGTCCACTCGCGATAATACTGAAATTCAAGATGGCTACAAACTAGAAGTCAGGCGATGCGTTATGACGTTCATTTAGGGATGTACTCTAGTGTAAATTCACACGACTCCTAGGAAGACCATGTAATTATGATACTATTCTCACTGGGGCCATCTCGTACAAACGCCCCAAATCTCTTCGGAATTCAAGGATAAAAATTCCCGCGCGCTCGTAGTCCCCCGGGTGTTCTGTTCACACAGGTTTTGTATAAATAGGCCTGTTTTGGCCTGTTTATTTCCCCTTTCGTTAAACGTTCGCCAGTCGTTAGCGTGGCGTTTTTTTTTCTTGCCCGGTCATCGCTGCGCCATCTTCGAAAGTTTTCTTCGTTCTTCGTTCTTCGTTCTTCGTTCTCCACGCCGGACCAAGGCCCTGCAGCGGCCGTCGAGCCTCCAGCTGTCGTGCCTCCAGCTCCAGCCAACGCTGCCGGTGATAACAACGCACAGAACGCTAACGACAACGTGGTTCCTGTGCCCCAACCTGCGGCTCTGGTGGTTAGTGTTCAGTCAGTTGTCCTTGTATCCGTCCCCTTCGCCCGTTTTTCGGGCTAGGCGTTGTTGGTCTTTTAGCTTGGTTCTCGCTTCTGTATTAGGTTAGTTCTCGCTTTTGTACTACTAGTTTGGTTTTCGCATCTGTGTACAAGCTTACAGTTTTCGCGTCGGTGGTACAATTTTATTTTCGCGTCTGTGTTACAACTTTAGTTTTGGCGTCTGTGTACAAATTTGGTTTTCGCGTCTGTGTACAATTTTAGTTTCTCGTCTGTGTGGCAAGTTTAGTTTTCGCGTCTATGCTACCAATTTAGTTTTCGCATCTTTGTTACAACTTAATTTTCCGTCTGTGTGACAACTTAAGTTTTCCGTCCGTGCGGCAAGTCTGTGTGAAATATTTAATTTTCGCGTCTGTGTGACAAAATTTTGTTTTCCGTCTGTGTGACGTATTTTATTTTCGCGTCTGTGTGACAAATTTAGTTCTTCGTCTGTGTGACAAGTCTGTGTGACATATTTTAGTTTTGCGTCTGTGTGACAAATTTAGCTTTCGCGTCTGTGTGACAACTTAAGTTCTCCGTCTGTGTGACAAGTCTGTGTGACATATTTTAGTTTTGCGTCTGTGTGACAAATTTAGTTCTTCGTCTGTGTGACAAGTCTGTGTGACAACTTTAGTTTTCCGTCTGTGTGGCGAGTCTGTGTGACAAATATAGCTTTCGCGTCTGTGTGACAACTTTAGTTTTCCGTCTGTGTGGCGAGTCTGTGTGACAAATTTAGTTTTCACGTCAAGTCTGTGTGACAAATTTAGTTTTCGCGTCTGCGTGACAAATTTAGCTTTCGCGTCTGTGTGCCAACTGTAGTTTTCTGTCTGTGTTACAAGTCTGTGAGGCAAACTTAGTTTTCGCGTCTGCGTGACAAATTTAGTTTTCCGTCTGTGTGACAAGTTTGAGTTTCGCGTCTGTGTGACAAATTTAGTTTTCGCGTCTGTGTGTCAACTTAAGCTCTCCGTCTGTGTGACAAGTCTGTGTGACGTATTTTATTTTCGCGTCTGTGTGACAAATTTAGTTCTTCGTCTGTGTGACAAGTCTGTGTGACAACTTTAGTTTTCCGTCTGTGTGGCGAGTCTGTGTGACAAATATAGCTTTCGCGTCTGTGTGACAACTTTAGTTTTCCGTCTGTGTGGCGAGTCTGTGTGACAAATTTAGTTTTCACGTCAAGTCTGTGTGACAAATTTAGTTTTCGCGTCTGCGTGACAAATTTAGCTTTCGCGTCTGTGTGCCAACTGTAGTTTTCTGTCTGTGTTACAAGTCTGTGAGGCAAACTTAGTTTTCGCGTCTGCGTGACAAATTTAGTTTTCCGTCTGTGTGACAAGTTTGAGTTTCGCGTCTGTGTGACAAATTTAGTTTTCGCGTCTGTGTGTCAACTTAAGCTCTCCGTCTGTGTGACAAGTCTGTGTGACGTATTTTATTTTCGCGTCTGTGTGACAAATTTAGTTCTTCGTCTGTGTGACAAGTCTGTGTGACCAATTTAGTTTTCGCGTCTGTGTGACAAATTTAGCTTTCGCGTCTGTGTGACAACTTTAGTTTTCCGTCTGTGTGACAAATTTAGCTTTCGCGTCTGTGTGACAACTTAAGTTCTCCGTCTGTGTGACAAGTCTGTGTGACATATTTTAGTTTTGCGTCTGTGTGACAAATTTAGTTCTTCGTCTGTGTGACAAGTCTGTGTGACAAATATAGCTTTCGCGTCTGTGTGACAACTTTAGTTTTCCGTCTGTGTGGCGAGTCTGTGTGACAAATTTAGTTTTCGCGTCAGTGTGACAGATTTAGCCTTCCGTCTGTGTCACAAGTTTGGGTTTTCCGTCTGTATGTCAGCTTGGTTTTCGCGTCTGTGTGACAACTTTAGTTCTCCGTCTGTGTGACAAGTTTAGTTTTTGAGTCTGTATGACAAATTTAGTTCCCGCGTCTGCTTGTCAACTTTGGCTCCCCGTTCGTGTGACAAGTCTGTGTGACAAGTTTAGTTTTCCCGTCAGTGTGACAAGCTTTAGTTATCGCGTCTGTGTTTTAGTCTTCCCGTTCCTGTTTGTGTGACGGTTTTTGGGCCTCCCCGTTAGTTTTTACGGGGGTCGACAATACCGTCGTCCCGCGTCCAGGCCCCTATCCTGGAGGTCCATCTGGTCGCGATGGACGTCTCAGGCCACAGCACTACCGGCCGGGAACCTTTCCCCGACGCTGTTTTAATTGTAGAAGAGTTGGTCGTTTTGCTAGGGATTGCCCATTAGTCTCCAACGCTGTTTAAAAGTTACGTTTCTTTGCCATGTATTGGAGTTTCAGTGCCTTTGATCGTTTGCCTTGTTAGATATTTCTGTGTTCTTCTGTATGAAGTCCACGCCTCATTTAAGTTTGCTTCATCTATTATTTTGTGTTTGTTTCGCTTGCCTTAAGCTAACCGCTGGTATGCCTTCGATGGGGTCTTCTTATACCCTTAATTGCTCTGTCCCTGGACGGGGTATTTCGGGGCTGCTTCGCGGTTGGCTTTTCCCCTTTTCTATATCATGTTTCATTGGCGCCTTTTTTCGTTGTCCTTTTGTTTTAGGCGCCCCCGTGCAAAACCTCGTTATGATTTTCGCCCGGACGAAGTCCCGTCAAATTTTGTTCAGTGGTGCAATTTAAAAGGGGAAGAGCCTCGCGTTGCAGGCCCTAACCCCTCGCTCTATATGGTTTCCAAGGGAATCGTTCATGCCACTCCTCAAGGTGTTATTTTCCGAGATCCCAGTAGTTTTGTGGCTGGGAAACTGACTCGATCGGCACCAGTCTTATTGGAAGTTCATTCTGTCAGACACCCAAAGAAAGATGAGATTTTATCCTACATCGTCCGGGGGGTCGACATTTCATTCCGGTTTTCCATAGTTTGTATTAGTTTTGCCTTTCACTGTTTTGTGGCTTCTTATCTTTAAGGTCGTAAAGTTTGCAATAGAGCTTTTTGAAATATGGGGAGAGTTACGGTCATCTGTGTATTTTGTTGGGACCTTACCACCCTGCCTAGCTTTCGGGAGTAGCAGCCGTAGGGCTCGCTTCTTCCCGTATCTTATCCTTGCCTGGGGCGTTTGGGAGTGAGGGCTCCCAGTGTGAATATATTACTATTCTCACTGGGGCCATCTCGTACAAACGCCCCAAATCTCTTCGGAATTCAAGGATAAAAATTCCCGCGCGCTCGTAGTCCCCCGGGTGTTCTGTTTCACACAGGTTTTGTATAAATAGGCCTGTTTTGGCCTGTTTATTTCCCCTTTCGTTAAACGTTCGCCAGTCGTTAGCTTGGCGTCCCTCCCTCCTCCCCGCAGCGATGACCATTGTTCCCATCCTAGCTAGCTCCCGCTCCTTTACGCCTCCGGGCTCGCTTCTTCCCATATCTTATCCTTGCCTGGGGCGTTTGGGAGTGAGGGCTCCCAGTGTGAATATATTACGATTTCGTGTATAAATAAAGATTGATGATGATGATGACCATTTAATTTTTGTCGGAAGGGGAAGGAGGGGGGGGGGGGGGGGGGGGGGGGGTTGGGGGCAATTTCTTCTGAGTGTGATTTTTTTTTTTCAGCATCACTATTTGCAAGAATTTTTTTACCAAAATGCTTGAAATTTTTTTTTTCACGTGCTTTCTTGTGCACTATTTTTTTTCTCTTAAATTTCTTCTGCAGGAATTTTTTTTGGGTAATTGCTCACCCCCCTCCCCCCACAAAAATTAAATTGTCCGTCCCTCACCGTGTTTTGTTTCATATTGTGTGACAAATCGAGCTAAATCATGCTGCGACACTTACAGTGTCTGGTTCACAAGTGTAAATATCCGGTCTCGATTGCGAAACCGTCACACGAAAACTCCCAAAAAAAAATCACTTTATTGCTTTTCGGTAAGTTTGAAAGAAAAATTAACAACTTCTCGTTACATTTTTTAACACCCGAAGAGAAAAGCTCAATTTATCTGCAAGATCGTGTAAGTTCGCGAACGTGACCGCTTTGCGTTTTCTCGTGCCGGCGTCATGCCCGCGGTTGGTCCAAACCGTGTAGGACGAGAACTGCGAGAAGAGTATTCCTTCCAATCTTGATTTTAGTTGGCTGTACGAGATTAGAAAGGCGGCGCTCCGTCGTCACCCGCGATATCTTTAAGTTGAGAATTTAGAATAATCCAAAAATTAAAATACCAACTATTAAAAAGAAAAAAAAAATACCAAAAAAATTAACTCATCTTAGAAAAATTGGGAATCTTGCAACAATTCAAGAAAAACCTTATGGCGGGCCGGGGTGGCATCCCCCCGCACCCCCGTTGTACACCCGATAGTTTATCGGTACATAAAGTTACAATATTACAAGGAATTTCCCAATTTCTTACCTCTATGTAACATCGACGTGCATTGAAAAGGGAGTGGGAAAAATTCATCTGTCCACTGTGAACGGCCGCAAACCCCCTCGGAACGAAAAAGCGCAGCGTGTAAATCGTCGTTACTTATGCCAACTTTTTTTAAGTAATGCCATTTTTTTTTTCTTCAACTCAAGACATATCGTTTTTGGGTGGGATAAATGCGTTATCTCCGCAATTATTTTTTAGTATTTTTTTATCTCCGCAATTATCAGTCATTAATTTAAATGCTTTTTGTCACTACATAGTCTGTATGACGGTATTTCTCCTTCGTTCCTCTGTGCTCTGCAGTCCGAATAGGGCGTTCGCTCAATACACTGAGATATGCAGGTTCCTTGATGATGATGCTGTGATAACATGAGAACATCTCTGTCCCCCTTCCAACTAAATCGTGGTATCATTTTTCGCATTGATTCTGAATTGCTACAATGAGCCGCCGCAAAACGTCTTTTTCCTTGCTTTTCACTCTAATAAGGATAACACATGTCAAATTGAACAAAGGAAACTCGGGTTTCATTTTCAGTGGCAAGAGTTCCATTGTAAGTGCTCGGTTAGTACAGGTTTTTGACATTGACAAATGACTATTTATTCAATGTCCGCTTAATTGAGGTGTTCGCTTAAAAGAGGCAGTTTTACAGTAAACATGGGAACAAAATTTTGGGACTTCGACAATACAGGTTTGACTGTATTTTTTTTCTTCAACAAAACTTCACTAGTTTCTGGTGTACTTAAAAAAGAAGTGCTCACATTCGTCGTTCGTGCTCACTTTCGGCGCGGTCGCACGAAGGAATTTGTTATCCTAGGAAGACGAATTTTTCACACGGTACCACAGGCAGCCCAAGCGGTAGTGATTTTAATACGTGTGGTGATTTTCTCACTTATCTGCCATGTGCTTCTAGCCTCCACGTGCAAATGTTCATAGTAGCCATGTTATAGTCTTTTGACCATGGCGTTCAAAATACCCTTTATAAAGTCCAGCAAGTCCTTTTCACATGGGTACTTTGATGTTTTGTTCTTCAAGATTTTCTATGGCGCAAGAAAATGGCAAATAGATGTGTCGCGCGGAAGCGTTGACCTTGGTTTGCATAATTAATACCTTTCCGCTCTCCCTACGTTTCTTAGGAAGAAAGGGGAAACTGTTCGCAGTCATGTTTAGTTTTTTGTGATTTCCAGTTTTCATGTTAGGAATAAGAAAAAAATAAAATTGTGCATGGTTCATTTGATGAGAAGCTTGTATACTTGTTGGCTGTGTTTTTTCGTGTTTAGGCATGCTTCAACGATTATGAATAAAATAGGTGAACTTGTGAGTAGTACGAATAATCACTGGCTTTTTTACGTCTTGGTTCAATTTAAGAGTTTCAGCCTTTGAGAGTTTCTGTGGTTCATACCGCCTTACCTCTCGTAGGCGAACACCGAAAAATGTCAGGAAGGTGGATCATGCATTATAGGTGTGGTCGTTGATGACATGACTCAAATCTAATTAACTGACCGTTACGAAACTGATTTTAAACTTCACACAGAAAGATTTGACTATAGATCTAGCAAAACTCCTTATAATGTTCCAAAAAAAGTCAATGAGTGTAAGAAAGAATGTTAATGTTCAAATGAAGATGTGAGGGAGACTTATTGGCGATAAAAGTGAAACTAGATCCTATTTTAGAGATTCCCTATTTTAGAGATTCCCCATTTTAGAGATTCCCTATTTTAGAGATTCCCTATTTTAGAGATTCCCTATTTTAGAGATTCCCCATTTTAGAGATTCCCCATTTTAGAGATTCCCTATTTTAGAGATTCCCCATTTTAGAGATTCCCCATTTTAGAGATTCCCCATTTTAGAGATTTACCATTCCCCGTTCCCCGTTCCCCGTTCCCCGTTCCCCGATTCCCCGTTCCCTATTTTAGAACTAGCCTTCAACGATTTGACGTTGCAGAAAGCCGTCGATTCGATTAAAGCAGCAGAGCAAACCGAGCAGAAAGTCAAGCTAATTTCCGTTATTCCGGTTGTTTCGAAGGTTTTTGAAAAAATTGTTTACAAACAACTGTATCAATACCTAAATGACAATCAATTTGTTATATAATCGGCTTTTGTTACGTCATTGTTGTATTGCGCATGTCCGAACACGAGCACGTGGATTAAAGTGTGTTATGTTGTTGTCGTTCGTCTACTTGTACTTTCTCCGTCCTTAGTTATCTTTCGCTCCATTTACCAGGACATAACAAATGGCGACGAGGATGGGATAAGTTTACTTCAATTATTTCCTAAATTACTTCGTTCGACATATGATTTATTCTAACTTGGTTTGGCTGTTTCGTGTTTTCATCCAAGTGGTTGTTGTCGCCACCATGGCGTCGCCGCTGTTGGGAACGATCGGCGAATTTGATCCTACTACGGAGACCTTTACTGTATATTCTGAGAGACTCGATCAGTTCTTCTTTGCTAATAATATTGGACAACACCCAGCAGATGCATTGGCAGCAGTTATTTCAGCGGCGAACAAAAAAAAAAGTGGCCGCGATGATTTCTATCATCGGGAAGAATACGTATGGCGTTCTTCGTGATTTGTGCAGCCCAGAGAACCCGAAAGAGAAAACTTTCGAGGAATTATGCGAGTTACTACAACAACATTTTAAACCTAAACGACTGGAGGTCGCAGAATCGTACAGATTCCACCGTTGTTGCCAAGAAGAAAACGAAAGCGTCTCAGTTTACAGCGCACGTTTGAGGCATCTGGCTTCGACCTGTAACTTTGGTGAATTTTTGACCCGTTCGCTTCGAGATCAGTTCGTGTGTGGTATTCGCAATTCAGCTACTGGTAAAAAGCTCTTGAGCGAAGATCACACCTTTCAAGAAGCTTTGAAAGTGGCCATAGCTGATGAAACAGCAGCCAAAGAGACCCTGCAAGTACAACAACAAGTGTCACAACCTGTGAATTCAGTTTCCAAGGATTTTCCTGCTTCGCCTTTACCCGTTTTCCGTGGAAATTCACGTCAACAATTTCCTTCGCGACAATTGCCTCGTCAAAATTCAGCTTCGCCTCACCAGCCGACTGCTTACACTTGTTTTTCGTGTGGAAATGCTGACCACACTAGAGCTAAATGCAAATTTAGAAGTGTTGTGTGTTGTAACTGTAATGTAAGAGGACATATTGCTCGAGTCTGTAAGAAGCGTGGAATAAATGCTATGTGCGTTGAGGGGGAGTTATCCGAAGAACCGTTGTCTGAAGAAGACGAGCTGTATATGATGTATGATGTAAACGCCATGTCTAGGTCTGAAATTACTGTGCCATTGAAGATTGAAAACAATGATTGTTTTATGCAGTTAGACACTGGGTGTGCTCTGTCTCTCGCGCCAATAAGTTTCTTCAAAGAAATTTGCCCCGATGTTGATATGAAACCGACCAATGTTCTGCTGTCAACCTACACTGGTGAAACTGTGCGTCCTTTAGGAGAAGCACATGTGACAGTGGAGTACTCAGGATCACAACAGTCCCTGCCATTGCTAATAGTACAAGAGGGTACGTCTGCTTTGTTTGGCCGCAATTGGCTGACAAAGGTGAAATTAGATTGGAAAAACTTGCCAGGGTGGAATCATATCGGTCCCTTAATTACATCTGCACCTTCTGTTCCTGGACCACAAGGAAACCATACATTGGACTCTGTTCTTAAACAATACGATAAATTATTTCAGCCCGAACTTGGGTGTTACACTGGTGAGCCTGTTCTTCTAAATGAAAGCAAAGAGGCCAAATTTCACAAGGCCAGGCCTGTTCCTTATGCTTTGCAGTCCAAAGTGGAAAGCACGTTGCTGAAAATGGAAAAAGATGACGTCATTGAACGAGTCACTTCTGCTGCTAGTGCTGCACCCATCGTGGTAGTTGGAAAGAAAGCTAGTGATGAAATACGTGTCTGTGGAGATTTCAGTGTCACATACAATGCATGTGCCAATGTGGAAACATACCCCATGCCTCAAATTGAAGATATGCATTCAGCCTTAAGGGGGTGCACTGTGTTTAGTGTGTTGGACATTAAACAAGCATATCACCAGATACCCATTGACCGGAAGTCACAAGCGGATCTCACCATTAACACGCACATTGGATTATTTTCATTTAAGAGACTGCTAAATGGTATACATTCTGGCCCAGCTGTCTTCCAGCGAATAATGGATACCTTACTGTCAGACATTCCGAAGGCTGTCAGTCGTCTTGATGACATCTTGGTGGCAGGAACTGATGAACAGGACCATCTCCGTACACTTTCTCTAGTTTTGGAACGTCTTCTTACAGCGGGTTTCAGATTGAACAAGGCCAAGTGCAAATTCCTTCAGCAGTCAGTGGTTTACCTTGGCCATAAGATAGATGGCAAAGGCTTACATCCTACTGAAGATAAGCTTACAGCCATCCGTGATGCTCCTAGACCAAAGGATGTTACAGCATTGAAGTCTTTCCTAGGGCTTATCATGTTTTATTCTCGATTCATGCCACATCATTCCACCGTACTTGCGCCTTTACACAATCTACTGAAGAAGGATACACCGTGGAAGTGGTCCAAAGTTGAAGAAGATGCCTTCGTGGCTGCAAAGCAACTGATACTTACTTCACAAACATTAGCGCATTATGATGATACACTGCCTCCCTTTCTTTCATGTGATGCTTCGTCGTATGGCGCCGGTGCTGTTCTCTCCCATCATATGAAAGCTGACAATTCCGACCTGTGGCCTTTGCTTCTTGTACTCTGACTCATGCTCAGAAAAACTACTCACAACTTGAAAAGGACGCCTTCAGCATCGTTTTTGGATTGAAGCGATTTCGCCAGTATTTGTATGGTCGCTCGTTTACAATTTTAACTGATCACCGACCGTTACTCTCTCTGTTTGGGCCGCAGAACCCAGTTCCTGCTCATGCCGCAGCTCGACTTCAAAGGTGGGCACTGATTCTTGCATCATACAACTACAAGATCGAGTATCGCAGCACTCGCGCACTTGCTGATGCAGATAGCATGTCACGTCTTCCGTTACCTCAGACATGGTCTCCCAAATGTGAAAATGTTGAGTGCTACTTCTTGGAACCTGAAGTTGTAACCAATGTGACCAGTCAAATGATCAAGAAGGAGACTCAAGTCGATCCAGTTTTGTCCCAAGTGTACAATTTTACCATCAGTGGTTGGCCAAGTGTAGTGGATCCCACACTTACAGCATTCAAGAGCAAACGAGATGAATTGAGCATCCATCAGGGTTGTGTTTTATGGGGTACTCGTGTTGTTGTTCCTTCTTCGCTGCAAGAGAGGGTCTTACATGAGTTGCATGACACTCATCCTGGAATGTCTAGAATGAAAGCTTTGGCAAGATCGTATGTATGGTGGCCCAATATTGATTCCCACATTGAGAGAAATGTTTCTTCTTGCAACACCTGTCAGTCTATGAGATCTGCACCTCCTACAGCTCAAATCCATCCCTGGATGTTCCCATCACAACCGTGGTCCCGCATTCATGTGGACTTTGCTGGACCGATCTCTGGGTGTACTTACCTCGTTGTTGTTGACGCCTACAGCAAGTTCCCAGAGGTTGTTAAGATGACAAATACTACCGCCAAAACAACCATCATGGCTCTACGTGATATTTTCAGCAGGCATGGTCTTCCTGAAATCCTCGTTTCTGATAATGGTCCACAGTTTACCGCAGGAGAATTTGAACACTTCTGTGCTAACAATGGAATTTTACATCGTACCTCGGCTGCCTACAAACCCTCCACAAATGGCCAGGCTGAACGGGTTGTCCAAATTTTGAAATCAGCAATCAAACAAGCTCAGCTTACTAACACTGATGTGAATGTTGTAATTGCCAAGTACTTATTAGTTCATCGAAACACCCCACATTCTACTACTGGTGAACCTCCCTCTCTGCTGCTTATGGGACGGAGACTACGGACTCGCCTAGATTTGCTGACTCCTTCTGTTGAAAAGCATGTTGAAACTCGCCAGTATAGTTCCATGGTGAATCGCACTGCAAAGAGAGGCCTGTGCCAGTTCCATGCGGGTGATACTGTTCTGGCACGTAATTATGGGAGAGGGGAGAAGTGGATGCCTGGAGTTATCACTGAGGTCCTGGGTTCACGACATTACATGGTGGAGGTGTTCGGTAACCTTTGGAAACGACATGTGGACCAGCTACTTAGTCGACCTTCAGATGATTGCCGACCGACAAATTCTTCTGAAATTCAGCGCCGTTCTGAGCCAAGTGAGATGATGTCCAGTGTGGATCAATCAGGCAAGATTGCTTCCGATACAGTGACTCCATGTACTTCAGCTCCTACAGTTGATGCGGATGAACCTCCTTTGATGGACTCTTGTGAACATTCCTTTGCTGAAAGGCCATCACCAAGAGATTCCTTGTCGAAGATTTCTGTTCCTGCTAATGTTGAGGAGATGCCTTTGGTTAATCCAAGTTCTTCATGTGAAGTCTCGACCCCTAATGCTGCGGAACGTTACCCTAGAAGGACAACACGTGGTCCTCCTAGCTACTTGAAAGATTATGAACTAAAGTGATGACACTTCAGTTGACTGTTGATATTAACAATGTTTGACATTTAGATTAACTGTCCTTACCTTAGCGACTGTTTCCCTTGAAGGGGGAGATGTTATATAATCGGCTTTTGTTACGTCATTGTTGTATTGCGCATGTCCGAACACGAGCATGTGGATTAAAGTGTGTTATGTTGTTGTCGTTCGTCTACTTGTACTTTCTCCGTCCTTAGTTATCTTTCGCTCCATTTACCAGGACATAACATAATTGTTATCAAGTTGCCAGTCGGGCTTTCGCTCCTTACATAGCACTCTAACGGCCTTGCTTGAGGCGACAAATAGCTGGTCTGTTAACATCGACAACGGTTTCTTGAACGGAGTAGTCTTCATTGACCTTAAAAAAGCTTTTGATACAATTGATCACGAAATTATTTTACGTAAATTGTCTTACTTTGGTGCTGACCAGGCTACTGCTAAGTGGTTTCAGTCATACTTAAGTAATCGGACCCAAAGGTGTAATGTAAATGGCAATCTGTCAACTGCCAGTACTGTTACTTGTGGCGTACCGCAGGGTAGCATCCTGGGTCCCTTGCTTTTCTTGATGTACATTAACGATCTCCCTAACTGCCTGCGGGTTGCTGCGCCGAGAATGTTTGCCGATGACACCAGTATAACTTTATCTGCAAAAACGCTAGCCGATCTGAAACTAGCAGTGACTTCTGAACTTAACAATCTTACCTGTTGGCTGAGAGCCAACAAATTAAGTTTAAATTTGGCCAAACAACTCCCAGGAGAGTACAAAATCATCACAGACGAGTCAGTGAAACCGAAAGTCCACCCACCAAGAAGAGTACCAGTCGCACTACGCCCTAAAATCAAAGAAAAGCTTGAGGAATTAGTACAGCGAAAGGTCATCGCGCCTGTTACTGAGCCTACGGAATGGGTTTCAAGTATGCTGGCGGTAGTTAAGCCAAATAAAATAAGAATCTGTTTAGACCCGAGGGATCTGAACGAAGCGCGAACATTATCAAATGCCCACGATTGAAGAGGTTGCTACTCGCCTTAACAAAGCTAAGAAGTTCACGGTGGTGGATGCAAAGGATGGTTTCTGGCAGAAGAAACTGGATCTGAAATCCAGCTACTTAACAACATTCAACACCCCCTTCGGGCGCTACCGATGGCTACGCATGCCCTTTGGCATAAGCTCAGCTCCAGAAGTATGGCAAAGAACCATGCACGAATTCGTAGAGGGTCTTAAAGGCGTAGAAGTAATTGCTGACGACTTCATCATTGCTGGATTTGGCGACTCAGAAGAAGAAACCAACAAGAGTCTAGAGCAAAACGAACGTTCATTCTTCACCAGATGCAGAGAATGGAACCTGAAGCTGAACAAAGATAAAGTCAAAAGAGGTCAGACAGTCGTATCCTTCATGGGACACCTGCTTACACCAGCGGGTGTAAGGACCTGCAAAGATAGAAGCTATCACAGCCGTGTCTGAGCCTAAAGATGCAACAGAACTCAAGCGGTTTTTAAGCATGGTGAACTATCTGTCTAAGTTTATGCCGCATCTGAGCGAAATGACAGAGCCCTTGCGCAGACTAGAAGATAAAGACGCGGCGTGGAAGTGGCTAAAACAGCACAGCATCGCGTTCAACACAGTAAGGAGGTACCTGACAGAGTTCCTAGTGCTCAAGTACTACAACTTGAATGAAGAAGTCACAATCCAGTGTGACGCATCTGAAACAGGTCTGGGAGCTGTCCTCATGCAGAATGGCCAGCCAGTGTGTTATGCTTCAAGAGCTCTCACCGACACAGAAACCAGATACGCCCAGATTGAGAAAGAGCTTCTTGCCATCGTATGGTCGTGTCACAAGTTCGACCAGTACATATATGGTCGTGACATCGTACATGTCGAATCTGACCATGAGCCGCTACAAGCAGTTTTCAAGAAGCCTATACTTGCGTCACCGAAGAGACTACAGAGAATGCGGATGGCGTTACAAAACTATTCTCTGGACATTCAATACAAGAAAGGCCGTCTAATGTTCATTGCAGATGGGCTGAGCCGTGCCTACAGGCTTACAACTGATGACGCTCAACATGATAGCAGTGAAGTACGTGCCTTACGAGAAGTGCATCCTGAAGATGGACTTTCTGTATCGCCCAAAAGACTGCAAGAATTCAAAACCGTCACCGCCGATGACTCAGAAATGCAGCTAATTATTGGTGTGATTTACAAAGGGTGGCCACTATGTCGAAAGGACTGGCCTGCCAAGCTAGTACCATACTACGATAGCCGAAGTGAGCTAGTTGAAGATAATGGACTGGTTTATCGTGGCGAACGCCTGGTTGTTCCTCAATCGCTGCGAGCAAACATGCTCAAAGAAATTCACCGGTCACACATAGGAATTGGTGGATGCCTAAGAAGAGCCAGAGAGTTACTATACTGGCCTAGAATCAACGCGGAAGTGAAAGATTTTGTTTTCAAGTGCAGCGTTTGCCAGACATACCAGCCAGAACAGTGCCGAGAAAAACTCCAACCAGCGTCGTCTGGGCAGAACGAATCGAGAAAAGTGTCGGTACCAAATCTGCGCCATCTTGATTAAACATATGCTGGATGCAACTTCCAGACATTGAGATATCTACATTTGTTTAGTTGGTAAAATCCTTGCGGATATCACACCAAGTACCGATGCGTATCATTTCAGAATCGGAGAAAAATAAACCGAAATGAAATCAAGACAAATATAATATTTATGTCGGAAAAATCTGAGACCTTTCGGAGTACACAGCAAGGCAGAATTGAAGGATTTTGCCCGATTCCACGGCGATAGCGTGAATTTGTTTGACGTCGGCCCGAAGTTTTTGCCTACGTGACATATCTCGTGACATAGTGGCTGAAACTGAGGTACTACGTAGGTCAAGACGAGGTGCTACGGTATGGGAGACGCACTATAATCTATGATTACTACTATTATTAATATAGCAATGATATTATATTGAAATTAGTTTTAAAATTAAATTAATAATCAAACGGGTACTTTTATCCATTTAGGGATATAATTAATATTTGGCAATAATATTTATTTTCATATCTATTCCCATATATTTGCAAAATCATTTTCATTTGAAGATAATATATCAACAGATACTGCATCAAAACCCAAAATTAATGACTTAGAGAGAATAGTAATAGATGGTTGGAACACAATCTTAGCCATGAAATCATTATTTAAATAATTATCAACTATATCTTCTTTCTCTCCCACACTAAAAACAGTATTCTCTGTGAAATCAATTAGTGTATAATCAATTCCTTCCATAATTCCAGAAAAAGACTCCATTAACAAATCACCTTTACATAAACCATGTTGCTTGGGTATTATAAGCTAGCTCAGTTTCCTTTTAAGGGGCTGGAAATATTTTAATATATCATCAGTATCTTCTATATGAATTACATATATATGTATCCCGGTTTTTGACTTTATTTTGAAATGTTGCTGGTTTGATTTTTATATTATTTTCCATGGAAAACCTAACTTTCTTGCCTTGATATTTGATTTCAAGTCTGACTGCCAATCTCCTTTTATTTTTCTCAGCGAGTTTAAGTTTCTATATATCAATATATTTAAGGTTAATTTCAGTAAATACCATTTTATTAACGGGTATTTTTAGGTATATTTTTATGCCCCCAAGCAAGGGTATGTATCTTATCTGGCAATATGAATCGTTTATCATCATCTGCAGATAAAGCAATCTTATTTACTGTTTCTGAATACATTTCATGTTGATGACTGCGTATAAGATTCATTTGCCGCATTTGATTTTGCCCATTGTAAAGGCATTCTTTAAAATCTTCATGAATTATATGTTTCTTGATTACTTGTTTCTTTACTCCTTTACATTTTGTATCTCCATTGGAATCTAATAACTGAAAGGAATAAAGTTTTGCTCGCAATCCTATGAATTCTTCAATTATCTTTCCTCCAGCTTCATCTTTCATGAGGCCATTAACTTTTTTATTCATTATTGGCATTCCTGAAAAATGGTCAGCTGCATAATTTGATGTATGAAACATGTATTTAACATCTGGCAATATATCCTTATATACGGTAAATCTTTCGTTTCTATTTCCCAGCACAATGAATCTGTATCTGTAAACAATAACTTTACTTTAACTCCATACTTGGGTATAATATACCCATAATGGAAATTAAACATAAGGGTCTTTGATAATTCAAGTATAGACATACCACAGGGAATTGGTTTATTGAAAAACATTTTCTTCCGTTTCATATGCACAGCAATCAGATTCGCATCAAAGATGGTGTGATGTTGATATGTTGGTTTTGCTGCAAGCTTTTCTGTTATCTTCCTTTCATTCGCAAGCCTTATATCAACTCGTTTTCTTATATTTTCCATTGTTTTTCCAAAGATGGCATTATTCATTAATTTAAAGAAATCCTTTTCAAAGTCATTCTTCCCTGCTTGACGAAGCTTTATATTGAAATCAATATATGGCTTTAACCAAGGTTTTTCATCAAATGATATACCCCTGTGAATCTTAGTGAGTTTTAATCCAAATTTCAGAACTTGTTTGAGTGCTCTATGATAGATAATATAATTTTTCTTATCTCGCAGATTGGGGATAAAGTTTTCAACCTTATTATCTCCAATTATTCTTTCAGAGGCAAAAGGATAATCATTGTGTAAATAATGAAGTGTTTCAGGATATTCTAAATCAACCTCAAGGACACAAGGGGTTTTCTCCCATTTCTTAAAGTTTTTCATCCAACGAAAGTTTCCAGTTGGAAGTGGTTGAGCCATTGCCCAAGAATATAAAGAATTTGCATCCAGATATAATACATATTTTGCTGGTTCATTTGGGTCAAATGTATCTCCCATATAAGGATTATTAGCTTTTCCATGACGATTTGATGTCATTGAGATACCACCTCTAATTCCCTTCTCAAAAAACAGGAGCATATCTGAATCATTTAATAATTTAATCTTTGCTTCCAATTTCTTGAGGCCAGCATCAAAAGAAAGGCCGGGTGCAGTATAATACCATGCTGGATCCAGTTTATAATTCTCCATAAAACATTTCTGAATTCTTCCAAAACATCTGCAAGGAGCAATACATCTGTTGTTAAATATAAATCATAATATTCTCCTAAGTTTTGAATATACATTTCATCCCAAACATTTTGGGCATGTTTATAATGTTCATTGGAGATGTCTGATTCATTAACCACAAATAAAATGCATCTTCAGGAGGTAATTTTTGTTCTTTGAATTTTTCAATAGAATCCATATAATTATATGGATAGACTCCTTTTCTGGAAAGAAGCTCAGTTTTATCATCAAATTCCTTGTTTGTTTCAGTTTTTCAATGCCTGATGCTTTTAAATTCTTTGAAAGATTATCAAGGGAAGACGCCATGAATTTCATTGAATCAATGAATCTTAATTCATGGGTAATATTTACTGTTTTACCATCCTTATTGGTGTATTCTCCAACAACAATAGACTTTGAAAATGAAATATATTTTTCTTCATTATTAGGTATGCATTTAATATCCCCTGGTGTTCTACCAGGGTTTTTCACAAATAAATGAGCATCATAACCAGCAAGGTTATGAAAAATGATAGGAGTAAACTTTGGTTTCCTATATTGCAGATTGCATAGATTATGAGCTGCACCTCGATACTTGCCAGTGAAATGGCAATGATTCCTAACTTTTGCATCAAATTCTGTAAATTCTTCGTGGCATATCCAACAGACTGTTGCTTTCTCATATTGTTCTTTATTTTCCTTGGTGAAGATCATCTTCTTTCTACTATCAAACTTTTTGTGAATATATTGAACTGTTTCAATTAGTTTATCAACAAAGATTTGGGCAACATCATCCTCAGTGGTTTTAGCCCTGTAAAGAACAGGAGACATATTCAGATATGAATCACCAAAGGGTACCACCTTTAAACAAAAGCCACAAGGTTTATGCTTTTGGAATTGATTTGCGATTACATGAAGAGACTAGGTGATGTAGTCATCACGTAGCTTACATGGTATTTATAGTGGCCGGAAATTACATGAAGTGACTACGTGATGTAGTCATCACGAAGTCACTTCATGTAATTTCCGGCCACTATAAATACTATGTAAGCTCGCGTTTTCCGCAATAAACCTGAAGAAGGCTGGTGTTAGCCAGCCGAAAGATCGAAATTACGCCTTTGCACGTTGTTTGACCAGTCCTTGCAGTATTTCTTATATTTTCTTATATTTTGACTGGTCACGATCTACTGTGATCCAACGTAGCACAAGTTTGATCGTACACGGTTCTTGTAGTGGTTTTCATAACCTTAAAAAGTTCTTAAAATGGTCTATTTCTTTTAAAGATGTTGGAAATTCAATTCCTAGCCAATTTAAAACATTAGCTTGGGCTTTTAATTTTGTTGTGACTCTCTCAGGATGATCTTCACAAAGATTAAGAGCCCTTGTAACAGCCTATTTAACCCTGGGACCTACACGCAAACGTATACCCCAACCGTGGTACAGGGGGGGGGGGGGGGTTGTTGCAAACCCCCCTGGGATTTTGCGATGTTGAATATTTCGGAAATATTTCACATCTGATAGATAGCCAGCGATGTGCTCAACAAGATAATGTAAATACTATGGGTTGGGATGCTGCTGGGGGTCCGTGACGCCATCCAAAATGGCCGCCAAGGTGGCCGCCATCTTGGATTTTACTAAAAATTCAAATTTATCAGAAAAATGCGGAAATTGCAAATATTGTCTGCTAGAGTTGCAAAATAACATACAATTAAACATTTTGATGCTTTTGGTAGCATTTTATACGTTTTTTCGCTTTAAAAAGGTGAAAACACGCTTTTTTCTTCAAAAATGGATTGACCACATGTTACTTATGACGTCATATCTCGTTACCATAGCAACCGGTTGTCGCCAAACTTTACCAAAATGTGTTTCAAGGATAAATGAATCATCATCATCATCATCATCATGTCGAGCGCACTCGGATTTTAAAAATGACCTTCCTCCAACCATTGGTGTCCTTCATCACTTCGGGGAGCGCCTCTCTCGTTAGTCCTGAATCTTCCTCTAGCAGATCAATATAGGTCTTGGCTGGACGTCCCCTAGATCTCTTATCATGTGATGGCTCCCAGAATAACAGTTGGGAAACTACCTCTTTCTTACTCCTCCAACAATGTCCGCTAAATAGTTACTGAAAACGGCATGTGCTAATCTTAAATGGTCTTGAAAATATCGGAGAAAAGCCTTAAGGGGGGGGGGGGGGGGTGGCAACC
This sequence comes from Cladopsammia gracilis, assembly GCA_022457155.1. NCBI lineage: Eukaryota > Metazoa > Cnidaria > Anthozoa > Scleractinia > Dendrophylliidae > Cladopsammia > Cladopsammia gracilis. Next base: position 436,336 of record JAJGOT010000021.1, read on the forward strand.
ACCCCCCACCCCCCTTGTACGTCCGAGGGTTAAAGCATTGCTGATCATCATTTCTCATATTAATCAGTGCCTTTTTGCTTGCAATGAATTGTGGTTTATAATCAACTAAATGCAACACAAGATGATTAACATAATCAAACTGCCAATTTGAACCCATCATTTGAAAAGTGGCCAATAATTCAAGAATTGTAGCGGAGCACTTGCCGGCCGAAGGCCTGGCTGCGCAGCATCATACTCATAGAACCTGTGTCCGTCATTTTTCATGGTCATGGCTAGCGGAATGTTTTGCGGGCGCGCCTCCGTGACATGTGTCAGTCGCGCAAGTGTGGCGCGGCTACACAGTCGTCAGCTCTGTAAACATTAAAAAAGTTGGATATCTTTCGCAGTGTTTAGTGGAGCAGTAAAGTCGTTACTTCCCTGCATTTTTTCGCGGTTTGCTACTCAAGACAGGGATACTAATTAAGGGATACTCAGAAGCCGCTTTAGTGGAAAAAGAAGAGCTTTCGGAGATAAAATCTTGCTTCGAGGAACCCTCATACGTTTTTATCAATGCAGGAGCAATGCGGGGATGCCTTGTTCAGAACCGAAGAAGCGGAGTTTTAATGAATTTCCAAGCAGTCCAGTGGCTTAAAGGTAAAATAAATCACATTTTTCGATGGGAATTTATGTTGATATCAATTTTTGATTATTGACTTTTCCTTTGCGTTTTGGAGACATGTTTATGAAACGTGCTCAAATTAAGTCGTGCTGTTATCTTGAATTTCATCGAGGACAGCTTTGCTTTGATGCGCTGTAAATCGTACGTGTTTTACTTTTATACATAAACTAATGAAGATTTGAATAAAATTTTTCGAAAGAAGATTGTGTTGTCCATTTTTATGTGTTTGTTCATTCATTAGATAGATTGAAAAGCGATTTTAAAAACAAAACAAGACTTTGATTTTATAGTACAGTTCTATCTTCACTCGCATCGCCTTATGCAAATATGTTTGTGTATTTTTGCAATTTTGATTTCCAAATCAGTTTCTCGGGCAATTTATGGTAAACAAAAACTGTATTTTATTCGGAAAGTAGTCGTACCTGTTATTCTAGACGGAGAAAAGTTGTTATTGTGAACTTTTCTACGGTCTAAATGTACTGTGCAGACGGTCGGGTAATAAGCTTACTGTTTTTTGAGAATTGTTTTTTGAGAATTGTTTCACCTTAGTTAAGCTTGTTCATAGTGCTTCGCTGTTAGGCTCTGCCTATCTATATATATATATATATATATATATATATATATATATATATATATATATATATATATATATATATATATTATCAATCATTTGATTGAAAAGGCCTTTTTCATCCGTTGCTGCTAAATTAAGCTCTATCTCTGAATGGAAAAGAGCATCTATTTCTATCACTTCTCCAGTTTGTAAATTACGACGATTCATTCGACAGGATAGAATCATTTTAATTTTAGTGCTTCTATTCTCTTTCAAAAGATTAAGGACTTGACCAGCAACTCGCTGGAAATAATCTCGTGGAGGCAAACCTTTTCTTCCTTCTATGATATATTGCCATGCAAACTTTTCCGAGGCTGAAGGACCTTCATTGATTTTAAAATTTTGTTGATAAAGATTTGCAACTCTTTGTTGGAAATCAGTAACAAGGTTGGAAGCTTTTCTCCCAATATTTGCGGGAACACTCTTAAGCCATTCCCACCAGGAAACACAAGTATTTTGAATTGTTTTCAATAAACTGGGCTGTGGTGGTGTTGGTGGGGGTAGATATGGAGTTTGGGAAAGAATTGGAGTTGATTTTAACCCTATTCAGACCGGGCTTTTTTGGATCTTCTGAGACCGGGGGGGGGGGGGGGGGCGGATTCCGCCCCCCCTTCGTAACTTCTACAGGAAAGTAGGTATGGACACCAAAATTTTCAGGAGACATTGTATGTCCGTAATTCTATCGATCCACATAATTATGTTGTCATGACAATTTCTATGACGTCACAATTACGTCATATATTGACAGTTCATTCACAGAAAGTGTTTGCCGTACCTATCTCTAAATTGTTTAGAATAATGACAATAATGTTTTCTCTGATGATGTTGGAAAACATTTTTAATGTATATATTGGTACTTGTAACTTGTAGCAACATGATGACGTCATCATGACGTCATAAAAATATATTTGTTTTGATGTTTTAATTTTTGTAATTAAACCGCAATCTAAGGGAAGTATCAATTTTTCTTACTCTGTAATTGTTTAAACATTTGTATAACAACAACTTTTTATGTTACCATGACAGTTCATGTGACGTCATCATGACGTCAAATGTGCAAGAAAACGTCCAAAAGGCGAGAAATTGTATTTATTCTAAAAAATTCATAAAAAATAAATAAAGCTAAAATAACAAAAAATAAAGAAAAAACAACATTAAAAAAAAAAAGAAAATAAATTTCGAATATTTTTTGGAGCCGCCACCTTGGATCCGCCATCTTGGATCCACCATCTTGGATCCGCCATCTTGGATCCGCCATCTTGGATTTGGTATATCGTATCCTGAGCACGGAGTATGCACTAAAATTACCCAAAATCACTCAAAATTAAAAGATTAACATTTAAATCAAGCAAAGAGTAAAAAACAAAAATAAAAAATATGCGATAAAAGGTAGAAAAAAGTGAAATTTGAAAGTACTACAAAAAAGCCTCTTTAACTACGGTTACCATGGAAACGCCTCCTTACTTTTTAATTTTGGATCAAGGACGACAACAATGCATCGTTTGGTGTTTAAATCCATAATAAAGATCAGTGTAAAACAGAATAACATAAAATAAACAGAGGAAATACTTATCTCTCAAAATGAGTTAAAAGCATCCGTCAAAATGTGGTTGCCATGGCAACGTCAAATTTTCTTTGACAACATACTTTCTGCCAAAATGTTCACAGATAAATTTTAGGAAAAGTCGAGAAGTTTCAAGGCTGCAGGTAGAAAGGCACTTTCCGCCCCCCCCCCCCCCCCCCCCCCGGTCTGAATAGGGTTAATGGACGGTTGGTGTATCCAATGGATTGGGAGAAGCTTCATTTATCAAACGTATTAAATTTTCTTTTGTAGTAACACGGGTACGGCCAGGGATTTTTCTTCGTTTTGCAATTTGTCTTAAGTCTTTAACTTCCATTTGTTCCATTTTAAATTACAAAATTAATTTTTTTTATATGTTTATTTTTTCCCTGGGAGAGAAACCCTCCCTACAGTAGATAGAAAAGGAGGACTCCTGGCAAAACCCCAAATCACCAAGCCCCCTCTAGGAAAAAATATATGGGCAAACTAGTAGAAAGCAAACCCAAACAAACTAACTCAGTGAAACAAAATGAAACCAAGGGATGCATTTGGAAATGCATTTTAAAGCTAAAAAGGGCAACAAGGCGCCAGCGTCAAGAAATAGCGGTTATATTTTTGATGCATTATCGTTAAAATCAAGGATACGAAATGACACATTTTGTGTTATTTCGTTTATTTTTCTGGGAAGTAGTGTGTGTTGATTTTTGGAATCGCTAAAATTTAACGATAGCAAATTTGACTTTTTTTTCACTTTTAAAATGTTATGCTAAAATCAGCGATAATATTTTTTTAAAAATAAAAACCGCTATATTTTAGCAGTGGAGGATGAAGTTTTTTCGACTTTGATCGAATTTTATAAAGGAGGGGGCTTGGTGATTTTGGGTTTTGGCCTGGAGTCCTCCTTTTCTATCTACTGAGTTCCTTTAATTATTGTTTGATGTCGTAAGGATGGGCTGCTGTCAGCTGCTGTTTAACTCTATGCTTGAGGGGCTAAACTGAACTGACTTTAGGACTTCATACAAGGCATACAAGGCATACAAGCTCGCTGCGATGGCCGTTTAGGTCTGTTTATTGATCAAGATAAAACTTCGATACAAACTTATTATAACTGCCAAGTCTCACGCCTGCGAGTCCAAAACTCCGATCTCACGTCAACTTACGCCTATTGAGCAATTTCTCAAGCCTGACTTACATATTTGAGCTATCAGCCTTAACTGATCGCATGATCCAATTAAAGATATAGTTACGTTCATAAATAATTGGCATTTTTTGTAAGATTTTATCGTTCTGAACATTACGATTACAGCTGGATGTTATTAAACGGAGGTCAGAGGTCCATGGAAACTTCCGAATTCTAAGGAACATCTTTGGACACCTTCGGAATAGATCGTGTTGTCTTGGGATTTGGTCGGATCGCCTTCGGAAATCCTGGCACTCTAAAGAAAAAAATCTCACGCCTATCACTTGGAAAAAGTTGGCAGGTACAAGTTATCGGCAGTTGAAAATTGAACTGATTTGACGATTTTCAGGATTTAGGATAAGTTAAGCTTTCAAAACTCTCAACGTGAAGCAAGGAAAGATATTATAGATAGAAAGTGAACTTGCTCGAGCAAAAGGCAAGTGTTTGTTTTTTTTTGGCATATTTTCCAATTTTCGTGAAATTCAAACGGTTGTAAATATTAATAACGTAGGATACACAAAAATACTAAAAAATACAATACTTACAATACTTTATTTTCACATTTCCATGACATTTTTGTTACAAGAAAATATATATCTAGTTTATATATATATATATATATATATATATATATATATATATATATATATATATATATATATATATATATATATATATATATAACAATGTATGATTACTCACAGTTGTTTCATATAGACTTTAATACAGTTCTGTTTCGTGGACCGATGTTGCGTCGGTCTACTCATCAGTTAAATTCTATATACACTGTAGCATAAAAGAGGTTTTATACATCAGTAATATGATCTAGACCGAAGCCGTTACAAAATTTAAACAAAAGTGACAACAGAGAGAGATACATATGATTGGTCCTGAAAAATACGAAATAGACAGTAATATGATGCTGACCAAAAACGTTAAAAAATTAAAACTAGGGGTACAATACATATAATTGGTTCTAAATGATGCGGTATAAACGATCAAAGCAAACCCAAAGAACAATAGAAACCTATATAAGTGTGGCTTATATAAGTGTGGCTTATATAGGTTTCTATTGTTCTTTGGGTTTGCTTTGATCGTTTATACCGCATCATTTAGAACCAATTATATGTATTGTACCCCTAGTTTTAATTTTTTAACGTTTTTGGTCAGCATCATATTACTGTCTATTTCGTATTTTTCAGGACCAATCATATGTATCTCTCTCTGTTGTCACTTTTGTTTAAATTTTGTAACGGCTTCGGTCTAGATCATATTACTGATGTATAAAACCTCTTTTATGCTACAGTGTATATAGAATTTAACTGATGAGTAGACCGACGCAACATCGGTCCACGAAACAGAACTGTATTAAAGTCTATATGAAACAACTGTGAGTAATCATACATTGTTATAACCGCTCCATTATTGTCGAGCACTATTCTGGATACATCAGTGTGGAACTCACCTGTAGTCAAATATATATATATATGTATATATATATATATATATATATATATATATATATATATATATATATATATATATATATATATATATATATATATAAAGTGTAGAACTGGATATTCGTAAAACAGTGCTCAATACATTAATGTAGAGCGAACTATATGTTTATGCAGGAAAGAAACAAATAAACTACGCTTTCATCCCGACAAGCCTGTTTCGTGGTTGCCCACTCATCAGGGGATTCAATAAGAATATTCCTTACCGTCGCTTCTTACACTGGAAAAGTTGAAAATTTACATACTATGTAAATAACATGTAAATAACATGTAAATCACTGAAAATAGACTGTAAACGATAATTTACAGACTATTTGGACATTTACATGTTATCAATAATCATGTAAATAACATGTAAATATTAGAGCTGAAACATGTAAATTATAGTGAATAGGCTGTAAATTTTGAAGGTATAGGAACAGAGACCATGTAAATAACATGTAAATTGGAAAAGGCGACTTTGTACATAGCATGTAAATTTAAAAAGAGAGACTGTAAATAACATGTAAATTAGGAAACGGAGGTTATGAAGACCCTGTAAATAACATGTAAATTGAAAAAGGGGGGCTATCAATACCATGTAAATTGAAAAAGGGGGGCTGTCAAGACCATGTAAATAACATGTAAATTGAAAAAGGGGGGCTATCAAGACCCTGTAAATAACATGTAAATTGAAAAAGGGGGGCTATCAATACCATGTAAATTGAAAAAGGGGGGCTGTCAAGACCATGTAAATAACATGTAAATTGAAAAAGGGGGGCTGTCAAGACCATGTAAATAACATGTAAATTGAAAAAGAGGGGCTATCAAGACCATGTAAATAACATGTAAATTGAAAAAGGGGGGCTATCAATACCCTGTAAATAACATGTAAATTGAAAAAGGGGGGCTATCAAGACCATGTAAATAACATGTAAATTTAAAAAGGGGGGCTATCAAGACCCTGTAAATAACATGTAAATTGAAAACGGGGTCTGTCAAGACCATGTAAATAACATGTAAATTGAAAAAGAGGGGCTATCAAGACCATGTAAATTGAAAAAGGGGGGCTATCAATACCCTGTAAATAACATGTAAATTGAAAAAGGGGGGCTATCAAGACCATGTAAATAACATGTAAATTGAAAAAGGGGGGCTATCAAGACCCTGTAAATAACATGTAAATTGAAAAAGGGGGGCTGTCAAGACCATGTAAATAACATGTAAATTGAAAAAGGGGGGCTATCAAGACCATGTAAATAACATGTAAATTGAAAAAGGGGGGCTATCGAGACCCTGTAAATAACATGTAAATTCAATGCTGTGTCTTCAACTGAAAAGCATTTTTGCAACACCATACCATAATTTGAAGACCTTACTGTTTAGAGAAGTACAACTGTCAGTCTAGCAATGCAATTTGTTTCAATTTAATGCTGGTTCCTTTTGTCACATAAAATATTCCATGCCACAAACATGACTACAACTTTACAGTTTTAACCGGAACTTGCAAGGCAAGGCAAGTCACTTTAAATGCATACATGATAATGATAATAATAATCTTTATTGAGGATGCCAACGTCACCAGTAGTGGTCCTCTCCTAAGACTATAAATTATGTTAACTATCTTTCACTTGTTGAAAAAAACATCATGAACATCTGTAGCCCTGGCCAAATGGAAAGACAAGTCGACATAAAAAATAAGTTGCATCAATACCTTTTATCCAATTCAATCAAGCATAGATTCTAGTTGACGCAAGCTTTTAATAGGTAACTTAAGATCCACGACGACAACATGGACGACGACCAGAAGTGAGTTTCACGCAATTTTCCCACGAATTCTGTCGTCGTCTTCTCGTCTACAACGACCAAGCCAGTAGTTTCACATTGTCGTGCAAAGGAGTTTCATTTTTGCTTGTCTATTTTACGAAGCCAGCGAATTGGATTAAAAATTTGACTGTATACCATGTGTGTGCTTTCGTGTTGTTTCCTAACTGGTGGCAAGACGAGGAAAAGGCGAACCAGTAAGTCGTAAATGTACTTTTATCTTTAAAACTTGCCCTTACAGTCAAAACAACTGGATCGAAAAAAAATTATTCATGACTGCAAGCAGCTGGCCACAAGCCTTGAATAGAAGAATGTAATCACTTGTACTCTGGAATTTACGTCTGTGTAATATGTAAAAATATATTGAATCTTCAGCAGTGAACCGTTTCATTTTGTTACTTTTTTGCAGATGTGGTTATTTAGACTCACAGCCAAATACATTGTTTTTGCCAACTCTTGTAATTAATTGTGTATTGTGTTTATTTTTGGGGGACCAAACTTTGTATGCAATTCCGAACATGATATACTAATGTGCCGGGAACACGGCAAAACACTCAGACTCGGCCATTTCATACAGCATGAACTTTCAATATTCTCCATGGGGAAAAATCAAGATTTTTGGACTCAAACAGGTCAAACAAAACTGGAAATTATTCGTTGTTAATAAAGTTTAATCCATGGCTAATCTCATCTTGAGCGAGACGTTTTCAACAAGCCAAGTCAAAATAAGTTGTCGTCTACCTGCCGGCCACATCTTAAGATTTCATTTTCCCACCAAAACCGATGTCCTCGGACCAGTCCTCCTGCGGTCTATAGATGTTGTCGTTGTCTCATTCATTGTAGATCTTAAGTTCTCTAATATCACTTAGTCAACCACTGCAAGTTATCATGTACATTGAAATGGCTTGTTTACAATTTGGAACAACTTGCATCTAGACATATACTTGCCAGTCAGTTTGGCCAGAACATAAGTGGGTATTTTTCTGCCCATGACTAAATAATATTCAAGCAAGTTTTCAGAAGAATTTGTCAAAATATATTTTCATTGAATTTTGTCATTTCCACACCAATAAGGTCAGCATTTACATGCAAACACAATGGCAGCTGACTATGGCATAGTCTTTTGTCATAAAAACTGGCATTTTATGCCTGACTATATAACTCATATCCTATTTTTAGTAGATCCTATATGGCACAGTAACTGATCATTTTTTTAGAATTATTGTTTCTGTTTTGCATTGTTCCTTTCAAAAAGCTACATGTACACTGTACAGTGTACATTGACTACAGCTTTGGTATGTTTTCTGCCAGAGTTTGGCCATGGGGATGCTCTTGCTCTTGAAGCCTGCGAAACAAAACAAAAAAACAGCTGCAGTGAGCAGACGTCTGTCTTGTAGTAGTCTGCCTGATAACTAAGGCAACTGCCCTTCGCATCCATTTTTTTATCAAAAGAAAAGTGGGCAGCACACAGCAGCTAGACCGGTTTCGTGATACAAATTTGTAAGAGTTTAATGGATGGTAAGCACAAAATGTTGCGATACTATACTGTCCAATTATTTCAGTCAGTTTATGTTCTTGATGTAAAGAATTGTTTTGGAGGAGATGTGGAAGCTTACATTCAGAAGGGGTTATAACTCGAAGAATTTTGTGGGCCTATAACTGGGTGGGCTTAGGCTATGTTCACACTTGGTGCCCGAGCACTAGTGCCTGGGTACCCGCACAAAATGGTGCTGTGTTCAGACACTGGGTACCCAAGATATTAACATGTTCACATTCTGAGTGTACAAGGGAATTGTGGGTACGCAAAGCAGTGGTTTGTGGGTGTAGTGCCTCGCAACTAACGTAAAACACGTGCACACTGGGAACCAGTACCCACTTTAGTGCCCGAGTCCCGTGCCCGAATTCTGGCGCGGGTACTCGAAAAAAAAGTGTGTTCACATTAGTGCCCAGCGATAATCGTACTCGGGCATCGTGCTTGGGCACCAAGTGTGAACATAGCCTTACATTGTATAACCGGGATTTTTAAGGTATGTATGGAAAATCCTGACCAGTAACAAGAAATGGACTTTGGTCTTGGATCAAAGGTATCCTATTAACACAGTGATCACAATCCAATTTTCCCAGAGAATATCAATAAAACACAGTCATGAGTTTCTGAGAATTAGGAACTGATAAAAAAATCAGTCACCAAGGGACAATGAATAAAATGCTGGTCCCTGAATAAACACCTGGTTCAAATTGTTCTGGGTTAACAAGACCATGTTTTAAACAAAGACCATGTTCAACATTAACTCAAGAAAATACACAATGTGCCATACAATTAGCTGCAGTTTATCAGATTATACCACAAATGTTTGGCAGGGTAAATTAATCATGTCTAGGTCAAAAAGAAAAAAAACAAAACAAAACCAAGTTATGTTATTCCATACAGTAGTCAACTAAATTGCTGATTTTAGATCAGACCTAAGGTTCCCATTTGAATAATGTTTGGTGCTGCAGCAAAATATTAACAAATTATAAAATATTAAGACAAATATTAACATGTTGGTGCCCATGTCAGTTACTTGGGTGCCTAATTGCTACCAGGCTCCTGTTAGAAAACAGCCTTAACATGTACATGGACATATAACATCAATTATTCTCTCACCATAAAAAGCTCTCCTTGAATCTCTTTGAATGATGCCATTTCTAATGTGAAAAAAATGAGAAAATATGAAGCATACTCTCATATCACTGCTGCATTAAATTGTATATTATCCTCATATTACCAGTAAATAAGATGGGTATGGTTGATGTAAATAATATACATGAACATCGTCTTAAGAATGAAAACTGACTTGTAACTACTAAACGTTATGACATGGGTTTAGATGGGCATTGGCACATGGGATAAGTCTCTGCAGTTACCATATGGTAATAAGGCAAAATTTTGACCCAATTTTGTCTGCACTCTCGTACATGTAAGCGACCACCTCCCGTAAGCGACCACCTCCCGTAAGCGACCACCTAGGCTTGACATTTTGGGTGGCCGCTTACGGGAGGTTCGACTGTATTCAAAAGAAATGTTAACCTATTTATTCTGTTTACCTTTACAGAATATTTTTAAAGGCTGGTTAAATTTCAAAACAATGCTGGCTTAATTAGAAGAAATATCTGTATATTTGCTTGCTTTGACTTATTGAACCTAACACTGGTGAACAGAGCCGGTGAAATAATTCCAGCTAGTAAAAATATAAAACAACAGCTACTCAGCTCAACTACTCAGCACACAACTGTCCTGCTGTGTTTGTTTATGGTTATGTTATTTTTAGTTCAAAATCAATCTTTGTTTTTCTCACAATTTTCTGAATTTTCTATGGTATGAGCATGAATCATTCAGTTTTATTCCATCTCACTGTATATTTTGCTGTGACCAACAAAAGCAGAAGTCATTCACCTGAATTTTATCCAAAGCATGCTAGGAAGACAGTAATATCCTCCTTTCAGTGTACATGTACATTGTAGTTTGAAGACAGAACACGTAAAGCATAAATTTTGCTTTTGTCTTGATGCATATTCACACTCTAAAATACCATGAACAACAATACATATAATACAGTGAAAAGAGAATTTCTTTGAATCCTACATTACCTAGCTTGCACTTCATATTGATACTAAAAATTTCAAGTCACAATGTAACCTACACTGCCGTACATGTATAAGAAAAACACCCTCACTTCTCTGTACAGTTACATTTACAGCTGTATATTTGGTTATTTATTACTTAACCTTTTTTGTTTTAACTGAATTAGAATATTTGATTTCACATTGGGAGTTTGAAAAGAATGATACAATCCATTCACAATTACAGTGTATAAACATTCATTTTGAATAATGTGCAGAGAGGCGACCAATAATTTTTAACTTTAATACTCCATAGTACGATGTACAACTCAAGTCAATTCCACTCTGACTCATCAAGACCAACCGGTTATTTTTATGTAAGATTACTGTCTTTAGGTGATCAACCAAGTTACAATCTTGGATGTTTTAAAATTCAGACTGCAGATTACAGACTGGCATAAGTGCATATTAGGTACATTTGTATCAAGTGCAGTGGGTATAAAATGCAGACTGAGACCAAAACTGTCACTTGATCCTAATTTATGACTTAATCTATCAAGCAATCTGCTGTAAAACTGTCCTACTACAGATGCAAGCCTTCAAGTAGATGTATTCTATTTTTCACAATTACACAGGATAACTGTGAACATATTTAATCTGTAATCATAGCTGCACACCGCTGTAGGCACTAAAAAATAGTTTTGGTCTTACAACTGTATATTAATATAGTCAGCATTTTATACTCAGTCTGGAGTCCAAAATCTTAAGTCTATAATGACTTTGATTTATAACACAACATAGCATTTGATGGCAAGAATTAGCAGCAAAACAAGTCAAATATGCCAAGTTATTATTTGACATAGCATTCAGAGTGCAAATACGCATCAAATTGAGTTCAAATATGACACGTTATTACACTCTTCTGACCATGCGTTAGGTAAAGCAGTTTCAAAAACTTAGTTTTAGGAGGTTACTGTTGTATAATAAGTAAGTAACTGTTATTTAAAGTGCCCCTGCGATCAAATTTTATAATTGTTTTTATTTCATTTTTTGGAAAGAAAATATTGTAATTACTGCCTAGTCCAAACTGTTTTTTCAATCTGATCGCGGGAAAGCGGTTTTATTTGATTGTACTTTACTCATTTTCACGGCCGCCATTACATTTGCATGTTCCAGTTGTTTCAAGAGAAGCCAGAGAAAGTGATGTCAAAGACTCACTGGCTTAAAATTGCAGTGTGTGAATACAGCTTATTTAGTATGCGGCACGGGAATTTTGAGCTTTCAGATTGCCAAACTCGTGTTTTGCATACTAAAGAAGTTGTATTCACACGCTGCAATTTTAAGCCAGCGAGTCTTTGACGTCACTTTCTCTGGCTTCTTTTGAAACTACTGGAACATGCAAATGTAATGGCAGCCGTAGAAACGAGAAAAGTACAGTCATAAAAAACCGCTTTCCCGTGATCAGATTGAAAAACGGTTTGGACTGGTCAGTAATTACAATATTTCCTTTCGAAAAATGAAATAAAAAACAATTATAAAATTTGATCGCAGGGGCACTTTAAGCACGATGGGTATTAAAGCTAGAAAGCTCGTGGGGTCGTGCACTATATTACATTACGAACTATTTGCATCTATTTATTACATTACGAACTATTTACATCTAAAAATAATGAACTTATTCAGCAAAAAGTTGAGTAGCAGCTGGGTATTTTTACTCGTCAGTTTTGATTTTTTTAAGCCTTGTAAAAATACTCAGCCATATTACACAGCTTCACGCTGAATAACCTTTATTTATTACACTTGTCTGACCATAGGCTAGGGTAAACAGTAATTTTTTTTCAAAAACTTAGATTTTGGAAAAGATGATTGCTGCATAGTAGTAATAATCTGTAAACTAAATAATAACATGTACATGTATAACAAACAATTTAATCAGCAGAAAGTTGTGTAATGGGGCTGGGCATTTTAACTTGTCAGCTTTTATTTTTTCTCACCTGACATGCATATTACACAACTTTTCGCTAAATAACCTATATTATCATATGACCCGTACAGCCCTGCGAACCTTTCCTTTGCAAAACCATTGATGAAAGTCCCGTATGAGGGCCGTACGCATTTGCACGAGCGAGGCCGGAAAAAGGCGTACGGCCCTACTACAAAAGCGGACGTCCGCGCGCATTAAAATTTCAAGTAATTTTGTCTCCAAATTGGTCATATGATAAAATGCTTATTGACTAAGTTAGGTCGGGCCGGATGGGAAAATATTTGGCTCTCGGTCATGGCGCACGGACCTCGCACGCCATGACCTCGAGCCAAATATTTTACCATCCGGCCCTCCCACTTAGTCAATAAGTACATATTTATACTGACCAGTCACAATACAATCTGCACATTTAAGCTTAATTTAAACTTAATGTTGTTGTTTTAATGATTTAAATATTTTATCAGTTATACATGCACATATAAGCTTACAAACAGCTTGAAGCATTCAAGGTATTTCCAAGTAAAGGCAACCGCCATGAGAACAAGCCCCCTTCATGTTTTGTAAAGCTTTGCACGTATAAACTTATTGTAAATATTAACGAGCTTTTATGTATTGACATGTGTTCTTGTAACCCTCTATAAAATGTACCATGTGTATTTCTCAGATCTGTTTCGATTCATTTTCTATCAAGTTGTGACAGTTCAAAGTGAAATATCCCACCAATTTTATGAAACTAGACTGATTTGAGCATTTAGCATTTCGAAAATCAATTGAATCTGAACAAACATTGTGCACATTTGAGTTACAAGCAGAATCATGCCAGAAATGCACGCATGGTTGACTGTACAAATTAAATCGAAACGCTACCCAGCGGTAAAACATACCTGCAAAGATGCGTGGGTTCTTCTTCATTCTTTTACGGCGTTTTGTATTGAGATTTCCACTGAATAAAACCGTTTTAAGGCCCGAAGCCTCGCCAGAAGTCAAATTCGACCGCCATTGACCGTTGAAATATCCCGCCTTCGCTGCCTTCGGGTCAGCGGCCTTATATTAATCCGAGGTAGATGAGTCATGTATAAGGACATAGATTGTACCCTTTCATACGCCCTAACGATTTTGAACAATTAACTTCCCCGTTTTCAAGGAGTCGGCTGAGGAGAATCTTGCTTCTGCTTATGGAATTGCGCTCCTAGAATAACTGAAAACCCCGGGATCGATCAGGATCCTCGTAAAGGGTAAACGTTTTCAGGTGGTGACGACATATCAGCCATTTACTCAACCCACTGAACCTGAACATTTGGAATAGAATACGCAACTTTTCAGAATTCTACGAATCACTCTTCGCAATTTAAAGTTGGCCTATTTTATTATTTTAGTTTTTACTTTATCAGTGCTGGAACAATTTCAATAAGGGGACCGCCTTGTTTTCCATGAGAATTCTGTCGCGTGTCACGCGTCACGCGTCACATGCGCGACATCATTTTCAAATAAATTATTCGTACTTTTATTATTCGTTAAGCTATTCTACCAATACCGAACGCTAAGTAATCTTGACGTTGGCTCTGTCTGTTGTTGCAGTTTTATTTCCCGAATTACGCCGGCAATCAACAATATGCCGGCCCGAGTGCACGCTCAAGCGCTTCTTTTACAGGGATTTATCCCATGTGTTTATCAATCTGCTCCTGGTCTCGCTATTTTCATTTACACGACTTTTAAAGGGTTACATGATTCATTGTTACACAGTTTCTAGCGTCTCCCTTTTACAATTACATGGTTTTTACATATATGGATTCCATAAATATGTAGTTCTCAATAAGTGCATTTTAAGCTATAGATAGTAAAGAAGTTACCATCGATAAAAGTTGGAAGTTTCGATGAAATCCGATTGTATGGCTTTTAGGGGAGCAGGGGTGGTGTAGTGGTGAGAGAACTCGCCTCCCACCAATGTGGCCCGGATTCGATCCTCGGTCCCGGCGTCATATGTGGGTTGAGTTTGTTGCTGGTTCTCTCCTTGCTCCGAGAGGTACTACGGTTTTCCCCTGTCCTAAAAAACCAACATTCTAAATTCCAATTCGATCTGGAAAGAGGACCTGCATGGACCTTCAAGTTATTGGGGGTAACGAATAATTACAATAGAGTGAAGCAGGGGAAACAGCCTTTAGTTCTAGTTATCCAGAAGTTCGATACTGAGACTCCACAGTACACAGTTTCAATAGCCCTCCTTTTCTCACTTACTTAAATCACTATTTACGGTACATTTACATGATCCAATAAGACATGTAAATTTAATTTACAGGGTTTCAACAGCCCCATTTGTGGTAAAGACATTTACATGTTATTTACAGGATAATTCCAAACATTTACATGTTATTTACAAACGAAGATACTGTAAATCTACCTAAAAAAATTTACATGTTATTTACATGTTCTTCAAATTATAATCCCAGAAAACGACCCTGTAAATCACTATTTACAGTACATTTACATGATCTATTGAAACATGTAAATAACATGTAAATTGTTTTTTACAAATCCTTAATATGTTAATTACAATTTACAAATCATGTAAATCCAGATTTACATTTTGTAAATTGGATTTACATGTCCATGTAAATTTTCAACTTTTCCAGTGTTATATACAAAATAATTTACATAATAACAATAACAAATCTGTGCGGCGCGAAGTTTAACAGTTCAGCTGTTGCGTAGAAGGGCTTTGTTTCTATGGCGGCAAGAAGACACGAGTTCATTACGTTTGTTAAGTGTAGAAAGTTTCGGTCGGCAAATGATTAGAAATTTTTCCTTTAGGCAGAGGTTGCATCTTTTGCTTGAGCTGTTGTACGGTGAATGCGAAGACAGGATGCGCCATGAAATATAGTGTTCGATGTTGTTGTCTTTGAGAGTCCAGATGTACTTGCTTAGTTCAGTTGAGTTTCTGTGTTTAGAGTGGCGGAATGATGCGGTGTGGTTTCGGTATCTTGTTTTGAAGTCGTTTTCCGTGAGTCCGATGTATGTTTCTGTTGTGTTGTTGTCGTTGCGCGTGACTGTAGCTTGGTAGATGACTGATGATTGTAGGCAGTTTCCGTCGAGTGGGCATGTGTTCTTTTGTCGGCAGTTGCATGTCTTCTTGTCTTGAGTGGTATTAGAGTTAGCTGTGGCGGCGTCGTTGGCTTGCGTGGATGACTTTAGAATCTGCTTATTATGGTTATCAATAATCTGTTTGGCGTTATTCATGCAGCTGTA